>JAQZBX010002008.1:0-76046 GCA_029593785.1 Cabassous unicinctus | reverse complement strand
GGAGTGGGGAAGTGCTTTTGCAATTACCAAAATGTTGGAATGGTTTTATAAATGGGTAAAAGGTATTTTTTGGAGGAGTTGTGAAATGCTTGATGGAAAAGGCCTAGATCACTTTGAAGAGACTATTGTTAGTAATGTGGATGCTGAAGAGACTTTTTATGATGCCTTAGAAGTAAATGATGAAACTATTATTGGAAACTGGAGGAGAGGTGATCCGTGTTTTAAAGTTGCAGAGAACTTAGCAAGATTAACTCCTGGTGTTATATGGAAGACAGAATTTGAAAATGGTGAACCTGAGACTTTAGTTTAACAACTTTCCAAAGTAAACTCAGATAATGCAACTTAGCTACTCCTTGCAGCTTATAGCAAAATTCTAGATGAGAGAAATATGCTGATGACTGAACTATTGGGCACAAAGAAAACAGAAACTGATTCTGGAAATTCCAAGCCTCTGGAAATCAAGCTCCCAGATGATAGTGTCCCATTTGTGGACTTGCCTAAACTTGGAACTTGTAAATCAGGAATGAAAATGCAGTTATCTAGGAAAGACTTGTGGAAAGTCTTACTGTCTGATGGCTTGGACCCCTGCTTTCTGCATGCTACATCAACAAACTTTTTGAGAGAGCTGTATGAACAAAACCACTGTCAGCATGGACAAAAAGGATGTGGAAAGGAGAGATTAAAGGAGAAATAGTTTCAAGAGGAAAATCATGGAAGCTGAGATCTGGAATTAAGACATCACCTTGGGCCAAGAGAGGAACCCCACCCATGTGTACAGAGAGGGTGAGTTTGCCTCAGCAGTTGAAGAGGGTAGATGTTCCCGCCCAATGTTCTGGGAGAGTTTTGCCACCCTGGGGTACAGAGAGGGTGAAGCACATTCCTCAAAGATTAGGATGGTTAAGGTCAGTACCCCATTTTTCTGAGAGGGGTACACCTCTCCCCCATGGATTAGGGAAGCCCAGGTGGTCAACTCATTTCTCTGAAGGGGTTGATCCTGTATGCCAAAGGTTAAGGAAGGCCAGGTAGTCAACTTGTTGCTCTGAGAGGGTTGAGCCTGTATGTCAAAGGTTAGGGGAAATGTTGTCTTCACCTTACTGTACTAGGGGGGCTAAGACTCTAACACAAAGATTGGGTAAAGTGTGGCAATCACCCTAGTGCTCTTGGAAATGAAAATGTTTATCATTTGTCTGCATATTTGTGTATTGGAAGCAGATAAATTGTTTTGTAAGTTTCAGGGGTTTACAGAAGACAAGACTTTGCACCAAGATGAACTGTATTTCTTTAAACTGATTATGATATGATTTTGTACTTGCATTGTTACTGAAATAAGGTTTTTTGAATATTGTAATGTCTTTTTGGAATTCAAAGGGTGGAGTGTGGCAGTTTGATACAGTTGTGAATTCCAAAAATAGATATTGGATTATGTTTGTAAACTGATCTTTTCCTCTGGGCATGATTAAATTATGATTAGGACTTTGATTGGGTCACACCAGTAGGATGTTGAGTCCTGCCCCTTTGTGGGCAGGGACTCAGAGATAAAACTTCATGGCAGAATAGAATAGTTGGGTGGAGTTTTGAGTTAGAGTTATGATGCTGAGTTTAATGCTGGAGCCTGGGGAAGTAAGCACAGAGAGGAGCTTGGTCGTGAGGAAGGAGAGAAGGCCCCAGAAAAAGAGAAGAGCTGTTTGCCTGATAGTCTACAGATGGTCTTGTGGAGAGAAGCAAGCCTGAGCCTGGAGAGAGGCAAGCCCCGGGAAGAGAGGAACCCAGGAAGCCTGAATCCTGGGAGATGTTGGCAGCCATTTTGCTCCAACACATGGCCATAGACTTTGGTGTGGGAAGTAACTTATGCTTTATGGCCTGGTAACTGTGGACTCCTATCCCAAATAAATACCTTTTATAAAAGCCAATGAGTTCTGGTATTTTATATCAGCACTCCTTTGGCTGACTAATACACTCCTGTTCTTCCCTAGATATTATACAGTGTTCTTCTGGCTTCTTGAGTTTCAAAAAAGTTGTTTCTGACAGTTCCTGCCTGATTAATAGCTTCTCTGGTGAAAAGACTGAGTCCTGAAGCTCTCTACTCTGTCTGTCTTCCCTGATATTTATTTTTATGACCACTGGTTTCTATATTTTTTAGTATTTTTTTCTTTTAATTTGGCTAGTCTTTGTATTTGCCTTTTTACATTTTCATAGATGTTATTCATTCATCTATTTGATATCTTAGTTATTCATTTAAAATACATTTCAGGCATACTGTTTACATGATGCTGTGTTGAAAGCTGGAATTACAAATATAAATAAGACTTCTCTGAATTCTCTTAGGGTTTAGTTTAGAGATAGAGGCAAGCAAATACTTACAAATCAAGAGGATAAGTATTTGCTTTGATTCCTTTTTGATTCTTGTAGCATTTTGGCATTATTTATGAATTCCAAAAATAGTTATTGGATTATGTTTGTGAACTGGTCTTTTCCTCTGGGCATATTAGATTATATTGGATTCAGAGGTTTATTTGATTAAATAATGATTAAGGCTTTGATTGGGCCACTTAAGTAAGACATTGAATCCCCACCACTTTGGTGGGTGGGGACTCACAGAGAAACTGCACTGCAGAGAAAGAAGTCTGGCATTTTTGAGCTTGAACTCTGGGAAGTAAGCACACAGAGGAGCTTGGTTGTGAGGAAAGAGAAAAGGCCCTGGGAAGAGAAACAAGCCATTTGCCTGATAGTCTATAGCTGGACTTGGGGAGATAGTAGAGGAGCTGAGCCCTGAGAGAAGCAAGCCCCAGGAAGAGAGGAATCAGGAAGCCTGAACCCTCACAGAGGTCAGTAGCCATTTTGCTCCAACAAGTGGCAATAGACTTTGGTGAGGGAAGTAACGTATGCTTTATGGCCTGGTAACTGTAAGTTTCTACCCCAAATAAATACCCTTTATAAAAGCCAACAGGTTTCTGGTATTTTGCATCATCATCCTTTTGCCTGAATAATACAAAATTTGGTGCTGGGAATGGGGTCATGCTTTTGCAATTACCAAAATCCTGGAATAGTTTTTTAAATGGGTAAGGGGTATTTTTTTGAGGAATTGTGAGATGCTTGGTGGAAAATGCCTAGATTGCTTTGCCGAGACTGTTGGTAACAATATGGAGCCTAAAGCTATTTTTGATAAGGCCTTAGAAGGAAATAATTGTGTGATGGATGCTAAAGAGACTTCTTATGAGGCCTTAGAAGTAAATGGTGAAACTATTATCAGAAACTGGAGGAAAGGTGATCCGTGTTTTAAAGTCACAGAGAACTTAGCAAGATTAACTCCTGATGTTTTATGGAAGGAAGAATTTGAAAATGGTAAGCCTGGGCATTTAGCTGAAGAACTTTTCAAAATAAACCCGGAGAATGTGGCTTGGCTTCTTCTTGCAGCTTATAGCAATATGTTGGTGAGATAAATACACTGAAGACTGAACTGTTGGGCACAAAGAAAACAGAAACTGATTCCAGAAATTCCAAGCCTCTGGAAATCAAGCTCCCAGACAATAGTGCCCCATTTGAGGACTTAACTAAATTTGAAACTTGTAAATCAGGATTGAAGATGCAGTTATATAGGAAAGACTTGTGAAAAGTCTTACTGTCTGATGCCTTGGACTCCTGCTTTCTGCATGCTAAACCAACCAACTTTTTGAGAGAGCTGTATGAACAAAATTGCTGTCAGCCTGGAATAAAAGGGACATGGAAGGGAGTGATTAGAGAAACAGCTTTAAGAGGAAAACCATGGAAGCTGAGATCTGGAATTAAGACATCGCCTTGGGCCAAGAGAGGAACCCCACCCATGTGTACAGTGAGGGTGAGTTTGCCTCAGCAGTTGAAGAGGGTGGATGTTCCCACCCGAAGTTCAGGGAGAGTTTTACTGCCCCAGGGTAGAGAGAAGGTGGAGCACATTCCTCAAAGATTAGGTAGTTAAGGTCAGCACCCCATAGGTCTGAGAGGAGTGGACCTGTCCCCCATGGATTAAGGAAGGCCAGGTGGTCAACTCGTTGCTCCGAGAGGATTGAACATGTATGCCAAGGGTTAGGGAGGATATTGTCATCACTTCACTGTAGTAGGGGGACTAAGACTCTAACCCAAAGATTGGGTAAGGTGTGGCAAACACCTCAACACTATTGGAGGGTGAGGTCTGGAGCATGGTTAACACCCAGATGCTTGATGAGGGTGGAACCAAGAAAATGGCTATTGGACAAGCCTGTGGAAAGGGTGGGTCCCTGTAAGTCCCCAGGGAAAAGAAACCATTGTCTTAATAGTGACTCTCAGACTTTGACATCTAATGAAGTATGTCCTGCAAGTTTACTGAACTGTAGAGGACCCATGACTCATGTTTCCCTTCCAGTTCCTCCTTATGGTAATAAAAAATTTTATCCTTTGTCTGTCCATTTGTGTATTGGATGCAGATAAATGGTTTTGTCTGTTTCAGAGGTCTACAGCCAGATGAGACTTTGCCTCAAGACAAACTGTATTTCTTTAAACTGATTATGATATGATTTTGTACTTAGTATTGTTGCTGAAATAAGGTTTTTTTGAATATTGTAATTTTTTTTGAAATTCAGAGGGTGGAGTATAGCAGTTTGGCATTGTTTAAGAATTCCAAAAATAGATATTGGATTATGTTTGTGAACTGTTCTTTTCCTCTGGGCACTTTAGATAATATTGGATTCAGAGGTGTACTTGATTAAATAATAATTAAGGCTTTGATTGGGCCACGTCAGTAGGACATTGAGTTCCCACCCCCTTGGTGGGGGGTGACTCACAGAGAAACTGCACTGCACAGAAGGAAGTCTGGAGTTTTTGAGCTGGAGCCCCGGGAAGTAAGCACACAGAGGAGCTTGGTCTTCAGGAAAGAGAAAAGGCCCCGGGAAGAGAAGCAAGCCATTTGACTGATAGTCTACAGCTGGCCTTGTGGAGATAGCATAGAAGCTGGGCCTGGACAGGAGCAGCCCCAGGAAGAGAGGAACCCAGGAAGCTTGAACTCTCACAGGCATCAGCCGCCATTTTGTTCCAACATGTGCCAATAGACTTTGGTGAGGAAAGTAAGTTATGCTTTATGGCCTGGTAACTGTAAACTTCTACTCCAAATAAATACCCTTTATAAAAACCAACAGATTTCTGGTATTTTGCATCAGCACCTCTTCGGCTGACTAATACTATTCTTGACATTTGGAGTTTATCTATTTGAAGGCAGAGTTTGTCATATTTGGTGTTAAATAAAAGAGTAAGATGTTCTATGGATATCTAGTGGGAAGAAGGATTTCAGTCTGAGAAGTTAGAAAAAAGATACAGGCAGTATCCTTTAAATTAAGACTTCAGGGATAAATAGAACTTTTCTATAAAAAAAAGGATTAAAAGGGGATTTCAACAAATCTTAGAAGAGGGAAGGAAGGTGATTCATGACAAAAACACCAAACAGTTTAGAGTTAATGGAAAAGAGGTTAGATTGTATATATGAATGTCTGTGTGTATGTGTGTGTGTGTAAAGGGACTCTGCAGCATGGAGGAATTGGAACTGGAAGAAGGAGGGTGTATTAGTCAGTCAAAGGGGTGCTAATGTGAAATATCAAAAGTGCGTTGGTCTTTAAAAAGGGTATTTATTTGAGGTAGAAGCCCACAGTTAACAGGCCATAAAGCATTAAGTTTCTTCTCTCACCACAGTACATTGCCACGTGTTAGAGCAAGACAGCTGCTGGCGTTTGCCAGGGTTCAGGCTTCTGGAGTTCCTCTCTTCCCGGGGCTGCGTTTCTCTCTGGGCTTAGCTCCTGTTTCCTCCACAGGGTCAGCTGTAGACGATCAGGCGAACGGCTTGCTTCTCTTCTCCTGGGGCCTTCTTTCCAACATCAAAACTGCTTCTCAAAATCTGCTTCAACTCTGTTCTCTGCCTTGCCTTTTATATTCGATTCCTCACCCACCAAGGGGTGGGGCTCAACGCCCTACTGACGTGGCCCAGTCAACGCCCTAATCATAACTTAATCATGCCCAGATTAACAGATCAGTTTACAAGCATGATCCAATTATATTTTTGGAATTCATAATTACATCAAACTCCCCAACTGTAACAGAGGGGATCAGACTGGAAAGAAAATAGGTGTCACTGTATGTCATGATGCCATGATAAGGAGTTTGGCTTTTATTACATAAGCAAGAAAGAGTCCATTTGAATCATAAATTAAGATCTGCTGCTTGTGTGTAACAGGAGGTTGAATAGTGTGTGTATTTGTAAGCAGGAAACATGAGCCAAGAAGAACAGCAAGGAGGTTATTACACAAGGAAATAAATGTATCAATAGACTTATAACCAAAGTCTACCTAGACTAGCATGTTGCAGAACAGTCAAGCATAACAGTAAGCAGAGCATTAATTATAGTGTTGGATGAAACTTTAGTAAGCCGTATAATAGAAGCTCACTTCCAGAAGAAAGAGTATAATTTATATGATCTGAGGAGCCAAATGACTTGATCCTGTAAAATATGCTTTTATATCTATTTAACATCCTTCAATATGTGCATTTCAAAACTGTGACATACCTTGCCACTCTAGAAATTTAGAGATTATCTGTCCTAATAGTTGCATTTCACATCTTCCTCTTACTGATATCTATAACATACCTCAGTAGTACCATCTTACCCCTTTACTTTGTTTTATATGTACATATGAACATGTATTACCTATAAACATATGAATCTGATCCTCTTTGTCTATATGATCTATATGTAAAATGTATGGCTATTTTATTTTTACATTATAAACTATTAGAGAACGGGATCTGCTTTAAACCTATGGAGTTATTGGATTACCAGTAACATATTTCTGAAGACAATGTTTAATTCTTCGTTCTATTACCTTGATTGTTCTTCTAAAGATTCTCATAATTGCATTCAATTCATAGTTTCTTATAATTTTCATAAGTTACATACATTTCATATACATAATAACTATAACTAGCTATTATTATAAATTCTCTTACAAATAATTATGATAATTTGGATAATTAGAAGACCCTTCAAAACCTAATATTACATATACATCTTCAAAATCGTTATTATAATAAATGTAGCTCATATATTACACTAATTTTGATGATTCTTTTTCATAGTTTGTAACAAATGTTTCACAACAATGCAGGGTGTTGGTGGTGGAGTGATGTATGGGAGCCCTGCATGATGATATGCATGTTTGTTTTGTAAGTTCATGACTTTTCCTATACACTTATTTTTTATGTATGGTCATGCATGAACAATATACTTCAATAAATTTTTTTTGAAATGAAAAAAATCTTTGTTGTACAATTTCATTCCTGAAGTGGTCCTGCATGTTTTTTTTAAGCTCATTTACTTGATCTTATTCTTGTAATGAAATGAGGCTTTTGTTTCTTATCAATAGGCATAGTCTTTTCTACCCAGAGAAATTAAGCAGGTCCCAGAGGTCTGGCTTACTTCGTTTTTCCTGTCTATTTACAGAAGTGCTCCTCAGGTCTCCACCATCTGGGTTCAGGGTATGTGGAAACTCTACGGGCAGTTGCCTCAGATTATGGTAGAAGTGCATAAAATGTTTAGATTCAGGCCTAGCACTTAAATTTTGCCTTAAAAAGGCCAAGGCAAACTGTATTATTGAGAATTAAGACTGTTTAAATTACAAGATAACCTAAAGGTAATGCTATTTTTTGCCAAAGTAATCATCTTTAGAAATCTTTAAAATTTCTTGTAGGCTCATTTATTAAATAAAAATGTAATTACCTTTTTCATGTCAGACACTTTGATAACTGGTAGGAATATAAAAATGGAAACAAATCATTGCTAGGAAATTCAAGAATACAAATCCCAGATATTTAATTCTAAAAATTGGAAGTATTTTATTTTATGGCATTGTAAATTGAATGAATATGCATTCTCTATATAAATACATAAAAATGGATGATTCCAATTAAAAAATATTTTAAGCAATAAGGCCTTAAACAGTATTCTTACTGTCCCTAAATCCGTATAATCTTTCCAGAGGTCCATATATTTTATGTGTTTTTTTCAGCAGAAAAGACATAATAGCCTGTCGTGGCCACTTTCTCTGCCTCTGCTAAGCTACTGCTTCAGTCCTTGCTAGTTTTTCCCTGATGTACTTTGCCATAACTTTCTGTTTCTTTCCTTGGCTAACACTTTCTGAGGTTTATGGCATGGGGTGTAGGTTGTATGGTTGTTAAAGTTGAATTATAGGTTCTTTTATTCCCTACTATTTCTGCTATTCTTATTCATTCTGCCAGAGAATGGAGAAGGAAAATTATTTCCTTTGGCTTTGCTTTTCCATCTTTTCCCCCCAATCTGGACTTGTCTATTGAATAGTCATTGCATTTTAAAATAATTTAAAACTTGGCTTGCATGTAATGAAACATAGATTTTTTAAAACAGTCATATTATTTTGATTTATCTTCATCATGAGATCTTTAAAGTGGTGTATTTAAGGGAAGGGCAAATGAGAAAAGAATTAATTTATTTTCCACATATTTGATATTGAAGTGCAAGCACTATAAATCTAATCAATCAATCAGTCAAGGAGACTCAGGCTGCCAACATTAAATTCGACTATATAACCTATATATAAGTCATTTTTCTTCTTCAAAATGGATTTTGTTTTACTTAATCTAGCATAAAAGAAATTATAATCCAGTTAAAAAGTCTTCATAGTGGAGAATCCTTTATCCTTATCCAATCAGTGAAATGGATAAGGTAAATTCTAGGAGATGTTCTTTGTGCTCTACCTCTTCACAGAACTTCATCATTCATGTTTTATTTTTTCTTTTGAAAGCTGCTATACCTTAGCTTAGAATTCTCTGTTGTTATTTTGGGTGCCAATTTATTCAGTGTTACCATCAAATAATGAATGATCTTAGCCAGAGGTCTTCTAAGAAATAAATGACAATAACAGGGAAGATTAATGGGAATGGATGTTTGCAGTGTTTATATTTAAAAGCCTCATAGTTTAAGTGTTCTGAAAACACATTTTTGCATTGGCCCATTCATAAGTTTCTTGGTACATTAATAGTTAAAATAATTTTGGGGAATTATGCCATCTTAAAAAAGTTTCTGTGATTGAAAGAAGAGGATGTTTTAGTTATCTTTCCTGATTTTGACAGAGTGATTCTTTTTTCTGCTTTTTTTCTCTGGACTATTATAAATGAACCTCCAGAATTCAACACTTTGAAGAGGACATGCATTATTTCCTTCTATTAGAATCACCCATGCATAGATACACACTAAATCCCACCCCCAAAAAAATTCATCTTCCTGATTGTAGGTTTGAATTTGTATTTTCAAGCAATTATATAACCATTGAGCAAATACTAAGTATTTATTATTTGCTGAGCATTGTGTTGGACATTTTGGAAGGAAGTTACAATTTGGTCATCTTTGTTTCCCAGCTGCTAAAACAAATAACATACAATCTATTTGATTAAACAATAGGAACTTATTAGCTCATGATTTTGAGTCTATTTGAAACCCAAAATCAGGAGTCAGCAAGGCAATGCTTTCTCTCAGATAACTGTGGTATTCTGGGGTTGCCTGCTGGCGATCCTTGGGTGCTTGGCTTTTCCATCACATGGCAATGCACATGGTGGCATCTTCTCCCATCTCTTTCGAGTTCCATTGATTTCTTGTTTCTTCCCATGGCTTTCTCTTTCTATTACTGAATTTGTTCTGCTTATAAAGGACTCCAATAATCCAGATGAAGAACCATACAACCATATCTTAACAAAAATAACATCTTCAAAAGGTTCTATTTACAATGGGTTCCCACCCATAAGAACAGATTAAGGTCAAGAACATGTTTTTCTTCTGGAGTACATAATTCTATCTATCACACTGGTTGAGCAAAGAGGGTCACATTTATTTTACATTGTAAGTGTAAAATTTCCAAGAAGGAAGAGAACACTGTGGTATGGAATAGCCTGGGAGACTCTTAGGGGAGGAGTAAGGCTTGGTACAGGAATTTAAGGAATGACCTACTTTTCAATTTGTCAAATGGAAGTGAAAATTCTAATTGGCAGAAGGGAATAATATTGTGATGGTGAATAGCAGACTTAGAAAAAAGCAAAAGGTTGAGGGGCTGGAAGAAACTTATTTTGACTAGAAAAGTTGTTTAGAATGATACAAAATGCTATTTTATGTGTGGTGGATTAAGTTTTCAGTTAATTATTGGCTGTAGAGTCTGGTTATAAATAATTTCATAAATATAATTATGAAAAGATGAAATATTTTTCAAATAATTAAGATGCGTTTTAGAAGGTAGACAGCAGATTCAAGAATGCCAGCTGTGACCATGGTTGAAATATATATATTTTTTGGCAGGGTGGGGTGATGAAAGTAATTGAAAAGTTTAGAATATGTTAGACCTCAGATGGACAACTTTCAGATTGGGGGTAAATCTAACCATGGAGATATGAATAATGGTGAAAAACAGGAATATAAAGCTGACTTTTACTCAATGTTTGGAAAGCAATTATATGCTTTTTAGTGAAAAGAGCCTTAAGAATTGTGGGTATGTGATAGTTTGAAGTTCTTTTTTTGAGTCCCAAAAGATTATGTTCTTAAACTAATCTATTTCAGTGAGTATGGTATCATGTGATTGCATTAGATTCACTTTAGATCACTTGATTAGATTGCTTTTATTGGACTACGTCAGTGAGGCATGACTCAAGATGAGGCTCTGCCCTCATGCTGGGTCTTATATAAAGGGAGACACAGAGAGAGACAGACACAGAGCAAGTAAGCTGCTGGGCTTTTTTGACCCTGCTATGTGAGAGAGGTCTGGAGGATCACTAGCCATCAAAACTTAAGCACAAAGCCCCCAAGAGGCTGGGACCATGGAGCAGCTGAAGGCTGAAGAGACAAGCCTTATATCTGATAACCCACAGCTGAACTCAGGAAGAAAGCTGAGCAGATGAGACTGAAAGAGGAGGCCTGGAAAGAGAAAAGCCCTATGCCTGCTAGCCCTCAGCTGAGCTCAGGAAGATGGAAGATTCTGGAGGGGAAGGCAGAGGTCAGCCACCATCTTCACCACGTGACAGGACACAAGTAGCTGACATTGGTGAGAAAGCATTTCTAGTGGTGATTTGATTTGGACTTTTCATAGCCTTGGAACTGTATGCTTTTACCCTAAATAAAATCCCCATTATAAAAGCAAACCCATTTCTGGTACTTTGCATCAGCAGTCTGTGGCAAACTAAGACAGGGTATTTATAAAGTACCTGTATGGCAATTATTATAGGCTA
Source organism: Cabassous unicinctus (assembly GCA_029593785.1). NCBI lineage: Eukaryota > Metazoa > Chordata > Mammalia > Cingulata > Chlamyphoridae > Cabassous > Cabassous unicinctus. Next base: position 64,754 of record JAQZBX010002008.1, on the reverse strand, counting down.
AAAACTCTGCTACACCCTTCATTTTTATCATCTAAATTAAAGACCAAAAGAATGGTTTTATAGTATTCTGATATTCATCAAATATGGATATTTTCTCTCAATTTTAAAAGATACTACCTATTTTTCACTTTTTCTTGAAATGGTTGGTCAATTGTTTCATGACTATTAATTATATTACCAACTCTTTTTTTCTTTATTAGAGAAGCTGTGGGTTTACAGAGTAATCATGTATAAAATGGAATATTCTCACATACCACACCATCACCAACTCTTTGCATTGGGGTAGAGCATTTGTTACAACTGACAATATCACCATTTTATAATTGTATTGTTAATTGAAGTCCATGGCTTAACTTAGTCTTCACTGTTTGTGTACTGTAGTTCCATGGGTTTTTAAAAAAATTATTCCATATATAAAATCATACAAACATTTCCCCTTTTAGTCATATTCAGATATGTATGTCAATGCTGTTAATTACATCACAATGTTGTGCTACCATCACCATTATCCATGATCAAAACCTTGCCCTCATTCCATTTTGTACATTTTAAGACTTAACTTCCAATTCCTTATTTCCTGGTAACCTATATTCTAGAGTATGACTCTATGAGTTTGCTTATTTTAAGTATTTCAAATCACTGACTCATACAATATTTGTCCTTTTCAAATGCCTGCTTTCAATTCTTTTGGGTACATACTAGTAGTGCGCTTGCCGGGTCAAATAATAGATCTAACACTTAGCTTTCTGAGGAACTGCAAACTGTCTTTCACAGCAGCTGCACCATTTCACATTGCTCCTAGCAATGAATGAGTGTTACTGTTTCTCTGCATCCTCTCCAGCAGTTGCTATTTTCTATTTTTTAAAATTATTTTGATTTAAATTATCATCCCTAACATAATTAATGTTGTAGTTTGAGGCTCGTTACTGGACTTTTAATTTTGTTCCTATAATTTATATTTCTTTTCCTCCATTAGTGCATTTTGTTTGTATATTCAGTTACTATTTAAAATTTATTTAAAAATTTATGGTGATTTCTAAATCATAAACAGGAAATCTCCTGGGTTTTTGAGGTATTTATTCTTTGTCTGGTCAGTTTACAAAACTCTCTTAACAATTATGATAATTTCTAGTTGATTTTTTTAAGATTTCAAAGCAGTGAATCATATCTTCTATAAATGATAATTTAAACTTCTCCTTTCCAAAATGTAAAATTATTCATTATTTTCTTACTTGCTTGACTAGAACTTCTAAAATTATATTGAATAATAAAAGTGTGAGTAGGCATTCTTTTTTATGTGAATATTCAAATTTCACAATGACGCATGTTGCTGGTTACTGATTTGAGCTATGCACAGTAAGCTATATGCTTTTAAGGACACAGATTCTGAGATATTAGAGATGTATTTTTTTTTAATTAACAAGAAATATTTACTTTCATCATGTATTTTTTGTCAATTAACAGGATGATTTTGATTTTCTCTCCTTACCTGCTGAGATGGTTAGTAACAATAAGTATAGTATTATATATTATTTTAATATTTTACTTGGATGGACTAGCTAGGATTGAAGTTTCTTCTCACTGAGTTCTCTTTTAAGTGATGGTATCAGAAGTCATACTAAAATGAATTGCAAAGTTTACTATCTTATTGTATGTTTTGGAGTTCTTGAACTACTCTTCCTTGAAGGTCTGAAAGAAGCAAGAGATAAAAGTTTCTGGGAATGGCAAAATTTTTGGAGCAAACTCATTGATAAGATATCTTAATGGCTATCAGATTTACTTTTCTTATTGAGTTACACTTTGGTTTTTATATTTTCTCAGAAAATGTCCATTTCATGTTAATTTTTCAGTGATTAGTATGATAGTATTCTCTTCTTTCTGTCTGCAGCTTTAGCCTCTTTTTGAAATCTAAATATTATGTGTTTATATTGTCTTTTTTATTTTATTTACAAAAAGATACTCTATTGGTCTCTTTTAAAATTGTATTTTAAATTGTTTTCTAATTCATTAGCTCCACTTTTAATTTAGGTATTTCTTGCAATTATTTTTGTTCTTATTCTAACTTCTAGAGTTAAATATTTAGTTTATCTACTATTTTACTTCCTAATAACCAATACGTGAAAAGATATGTAACTATTAACTTCAATATTGTTTTGTCTCCCATACATTTTAATATACATTTTTATTTTTTAGAGTCTATAATTGTAACTTGATTTCTGCATTAAAATTTAGAAGATAAATTTTGTCAATTTATTTGATTTTAGAAAATATGTAAGTTCTTATTAAATTCTGGTACTATTTAATTGTGAAGAGTGGATGCAGCTTATGTAATGAGAAGCTTCCATTTTAAATAATAAAGCATTCATATGGACATTTACTAACAAGAAAGTGGATTTGAAAAGTGACCTGACCAAGGTCCTCAAACTTTATCAAGTACCAGAATCCCCTGGGGAGTGTAGATGTGCTTGTGATTTGCTGGTCCCACCCCCAGGGTTTCTGATTCAGTAAGTCTGGAATAAGTCTCAAGAATTTTCTTTTCTAACTAGTCTCCAAGTGTTGCTGTTGCTACTGGTGTGAGGAATACAATTTGAGAACCAAAATTATAAAGGTCTTTAATTCCCTCAGAAGGTATCAGCCTTCATAAAACTGCAAATCAGAGCTATTGGAGATCCTTAGATAAAGGAAATGACTTGGTAAAGGGAAATATTTAGTAAAATTAACTTAACAAGAGGATGAAGAATTGTTTCATTGAAATTAATAGACCCTAAAGGTAGGATGAGCAGCTAAAGAAATTACCTGTAGGTGTGAACTTTTCAAGGCAGAACTGAGGTGGCCATAGGGAAAGTAAAAAGAATTTTAAATACAATGTAAGAGCAAAACAAAACAAAGAATCAGAATGTAGTTGTTGGAGTATAATGACATAATGGAAGGTCATTGATTAAGGGAATCTTGGGCTGGGACTTGGATGAGGGGAGGAAGATGCCTAGGGCACAAAATCTAAGGACACATTCCTCTCACTCACCTCACAGAGTCCTGTTCCTGTGTTTTATCATGGGGAAGGCAGTGACTACATTTGAAGTTTTTGCAGGGCATCCGAAAGTGGAATTTCTCTTGCTTTTGAAAGTAGGAAAGAATCTTGCAAATGTCAATTCTGGTAACAATCAAGTCAGAAGGCTGACTTTCCACCACTTCTTCACATGGCCAATCACTTTCATCATATAGGAGAGACTGGGAGGGTGCAGGACTTGTAATTGCACCTACCATCAATGTGAGATGCACAGAACTGGCCTGGTTGCAGATGGGAAGCAATTTATTAGGGTGAGAAAGGCCAAGAGTCCAGCTCCCAACTGGACTCACAGGGAGGCAAACAGGAACAACAGGAGCAGGTGGGTGAACACAGCAGCAGGCAGGAGGAAGTTAGCATCACAGAAAACAGACAGCTGCTGGGAACACCTCAGACTTTAACTTTGATACAGAGAAAAAAAGCCTCAGTGTTGATTAGAGGCTGGCAGGGACAGAATAGTCCCTGTTGTTCTAGGAGAGGATGGAAGTACTAGGTCAGTTCATCAGATCCAAGGAGAAGCCTAAATACCCAAATGCAGCTGTAAGGCTTTGCTTTAGGATATTGGCAGCAGCAGATATATCAAGATAACTTACATACGTGTACATTATTTAGCAAAAATTTAATCACTTTCCACAAAAGGCCAATAGGAAGGACAGTAGCTTAGAAAACCTTTTTTCCCCCTAAATCCTGCTTAGTAATTCACTCCTTCTAACATAATACGAAAAGAAGCTGTATCAATGAAAATAAAGATGAAGGTTGTTATTAAAGAACACTCCTGGGAAGCATTTTATGTATGTGGATTAAATTCTTTTCAGCATAACACTATTTGGGTTGGTATTATCCCTTAGAAATCTTTAATTTCTGAGGATAGACATCTGGCAAGAAAATCTACATCAATGACTTGTGCTTATATGTCAGTTCATTCTTCTTGAGGCAATTTCTGTCTAAAGACCATAGCTGGAAAACAAACAAACAAATAAATAAGTGAAATTAAAATAAAAAATGAAAGTAGAAAAGTTGGAAAACATAGGCCAAATGACAGTAAATGTTAATGGTCTGATCACATACACAAAAATTGTCCTTCAAACTGAAGTGTGTATTAAATAGTAATGGATAGATATACCTCTCTGCGAGATATGATTTGTCTAACAAATCCTTACTGACATATACCCTCATTTACTACTATATAGCCTTTTGAAAATGCCATTCCAGCAGAGCATAAAAAAGGTTATTTAGATTAAGTATAGTTACAAGATAAGCAGTATACTGTGTTCGTTGGACTTCATGCACACTCATTTAATTTCTACCGCTCCATTACTCTGAATCAAACTGTCCCTGAAAGAACAAGAAGAAGGGAAAGGGCATTAAAAAACACAAATCACGAAGTGGAGAGCATTCTTCTTAAAAAACGAAATGGTCTCCATGTGTTACCATTTAATACCATGGAAGTACTTTCTTGACTTTTATAGCATGTAAAGAAATTGCGCCAATCTATTAAAGAATACGATAAAAAATATTTTAAGGTGGGTTAACATTTTCCATGTCTTTATCATTCTAGATGGGCTTGGAACTTCAAAACACTATAAAATGTTATAAATAAAATCCGTTTGTACCTGTGTGCAGCTTATAGCGTAATGAGTGCACGACCACTTAACCGTTCATTGAATGCAGGAAGAAATATGATGAGACCTTCAGTGATACGCTTTAAAATGAGGCCCAAAGCCAGGCTTTAAAGAAAGAGTGCCAAAACAGTTTATCTTCTCTTTCTTTTACTTTAGTGCCATTATTGCGATTAAGTGTCATTATGTCACTTTTTAGACTTCATTTGAAACTCAAATAATATATTTGGAGAAAATAAGATTTAGAGGGATAAGGTGTTGTGATGAAGTACAAACAAGAAAGGCCTAAAGTTTAGAGGACAGAAAATGACAGTGCTAATACAAAAGTTATATTGGGTGATTCAAATAATTGTTAAGACCTTTCACATGTTCAGCTTGCATTTGATAGTGGCTGAACTTTATTAGCCTTTAATGGCCTTCATTAAATTATATTTGGTATCTAGGAGGCTATGCATTGAATGGGGGTCATGAGGACATTCTCCCTGACTTATGTATATAGCTCAGCTGAAGAGGTATTGCATTAGTCAGCCAAAGGGGTGCCGAAGCAAAGCACCAGAAATCTGTTGACTATTATAAAAGGTGTTTATTTGGGGTAAAAGCTTACAGTTATAAGGCCCTAAAGAGTCCAACCCAAGGTTGCTTTGTCACCAAAGTCAGTTGCCACGTGTTGAAGCAAAATGGTCTCTGATTTCTGCAAGGGTTCAGCCTTCCCCTTTGGGCTTCCTTTCTCTCAGCTGCAGGCTGGCATGGGGCTTGTCTCTCAGGGCTTCCTCTCTCTCCTGGATTAGGACTTGTTTCTTTCTGGGCCATCTATATCAGTCTTGGCTCTCTACCCAAGGCTCGCTTCAAACTATCAGGCAAATAGCTCATCTTTTCCTGAGGCCCCAGGATGAAAAATGACAGAGCTCTCTCTCTTTCAGTGTGTCTCTTCTTTAGGGAGAGTCCATTTATATCAGGCCCCTAAGGGGATGGGGACTTAACCTGAGTCAGTCCTTACTGATGTGGTCAAATCAAAGCCCTAATCTTAACAGGTAATTTAATCAAGGGGCCCTCAACTCAATCTAATATAATCATAGGGTATCACACTCAGAAGAATAGATTAGTTTACAGACATAATCTTTTTCTTTTGGGGATTCACAAAAATCTCAAATTGTCACCGGTGTGAATTTCAGCAACTTTCTTTAGGGAATGGTGTGCTCTCCATCTTATTTGAGCCAGTGGGAAAATGGCAGTTTTTATAGATTTGCTTTTCATGGGCTCCTTCCCAGTAGAATTTGAACAGTGTCACATATCTTTAAAAACCCCTCCATTGACTCCATCTTCCTGCAGTTATTGGCCCAGTTGCTTTTGTTCTTTATGTCTTCCTCTTCACAAATATGAAAGAGATATCTGTGCTGCCTCTCCTCAAACTCTTTCCCTAACCCACTATAATCTGGCTTCTTCATTGCCATGAAACACTCACACCAAGGGCACTAGCAACTGCCATGTAATTCAATCAAATGGAAACTTTTCAGTAACTATCTAGTCTTCTTTTTTTCTTTTTAAATCATTTGCTACTATTAATTAATATTTTGTGAAACAAAACATAATAAAACAGAAACTCCTTTTTCTATGATTTCCACACAATCTTCTTATTTTCCTCCTAACTCTTCCTGCTTCTTCCTGATCTACCTTACATATTCCATCTCCTCTTGCTGCCCATAAATGTGTAAGCACCTCGGGCTTCTTTCCTAGGTACCATTCTCTTCTCAATCTGTGCCTTCTCCCTAGGTAAACTCATTCCCCACTTAGCTTCAGTTAGGGACCGTAGAATCCATACACGTAGGCTTCACTATATACTCAGTGAGAGCAGTATCTTTAGCTGTATACATAGCGCCTAAGAATTCCTGCTGACACAACTTTTATTTACTAAACTGCCTAGAGGACATTTAAGTGGAATGTTTCTCTATTAACTGCAACTTTTCCAAAATGAATTTGTCATCTCCAAAAACCACTCCCAAGTCCTCTTCCCACTCCCTTCTCCCTGAGGGGTGAAACTTGCTTCTTCAATTGTGCTTCGTAATTTGCATCATGGTACCACCAGCCACCCAGTTGCCCAAAAGAGTAACCCAGGAGTGATTCTTATTTCCTTCCTCCTCCTCATTTCCCAAAGAACCACAATGTTCCATTTTTCTATTCCTTCAGTTCTCTCCATCCTCACCACTGCCATCATATATGAAGGTACTATTATTTTAGGCTTGGACTCTTTCAGCAGCCTGCCAACTACTCTACCAATATCTAGTCTTAATCTAGTTTTTTCTCTACTGGGTAACTTTATTTTCCACTCCTGAAGTCCCTTCAATTTCTTCTCATTACCCTTAGAGGGTTAAAAAGAAGAGCCTGCCTAATTTGTTAGCATGACTTCAAAGTTCCCAATCCATACGTCTCACATCTTTTCTTTTACCAATCCTCTGTCAAATAATAAATCCTACATATGGTGTTTTAATTTGACAAGGGCTTTCAATGCAAAGTACCAGATATTGGTTGGCTTTTATAATGGGAATTTTATTTGGGGTAAAAGCTTACTGTTCTGAGACCATGCAATGTCCAATTCAAGGCACCATCAGAGGTGCTTTCTCACCAAAGTCAGCTTCTGTTGATCCTAGAGTCCTGCCACATGGCAAAGATGGCTGCCAATCTCTGCCTTCTGCTCCAGGCTCACCGTCTTTCTGCGCCCATCTCCCGGAGCTTAGCTGTGGGCAAACAGGAGCAAGACTTATGTCTTTTTGGGCATTCTCTATCAGTCTCGGCTGCTCCACTTTCTTCCCAAGTTCAGCTGTGATCTATCAGGCATATAGCTCATCTCTCCCTGGGCCTTGTCTCCTTGAGCCTCCCGGGGTTCCTACATGGGACTTCTGTTTTCCTACAGTCCTATATCTCACATGGCAGTATCAATATAATATAGCGAGTCTCTTTTCCTGTTTGTTTGTGTGTATGTGTATATCAGACCCAGCAAGAGGACGGAGACTCATCCTGAGTTATGCCTCTGTGACATAGTCCCAGTCAAAAGGGTCTCACACCCACAGGAATGGATTAGTTCAAAAACATAATCTTTTTCTCTTAAGGATTCGTAAAATAACTGTAAACTGTCATGTATAGTAAACATTGTTTAGTTCCTCAAATATTCTGTCTGGTTTGTAGTGTACAACTTCTATTTCCATCTGCTGACTTAATAATTATCATTGTTTTAGATTTTGGTTAAGTTTCACTTGGACCAGAAAGCCTATCCTCATCCATACCCCCCTATTTTCCTCCTCCAGTAGGCCATAGATTCCTATTCTTCAGTCCTATAGCATCATGTACCTTTCCTTTATAACTGTATTGTTATAAAAACAATAAAATAAATATAAATAAAAGCAAGTATTGCAATTTCTTGTTGATTATATCACACTCCATTAGCTCGTTAGTACAGAAACCACTATACCTGGTACAGAAGCAGTATATGGTATATGCTGAATAAAGATTTGGGATATTGAAAAACATTGAATGCCACAGCAGTTTTGGGAATCCGTAGGGTCATAATGGTGTGCACTAGGAGAAATTTCAGCTGGATTTTGATTCCATTTTATAAAGCACATGCTTTATACTATCAAGCATATGACAGTTAACAATAATCAAGGAAGAAAACTAGTTAGTTGAATAGTCATAAAGACATAGAAATTTCTATATGTTAGACATTAATCCTGTCTGTATTTTTCTAAATTATTCCTCCCCCACCTCTGCCTTACCCTGGGAAGCCTGTAGGTTTATAAAGGTTTTTTATAGATATTTGCTAGATGTTCTAATAGCAATATATATTCCAAACATTCATTAATTTGCCACACTTTTTATGTTAATTTGTATTTTGACAAATACAAAAGGTAATGAAGCTTTTTGTTTATCTTAATTCTGACTTGCTCAAATTCTAAGGATCTCCTTTTGCTTTGGTGTTTGGTGAAGGAAACCATGATTCCCTTAAACAGTAAAACACAAATTTATATGGTATATTATATGTTTCCTCTCCACTTTCCAGAAGTGAAGAGGAAGGTTATTTATTTTGTGCTCATATCAAAGTGTGTGGTCAACCTATCCTTGGAATTATTTTTGTTATCTTCAACTCTACATTTGGGTAAATTTCAGTTCCATTCAAAGTGATTTTTAATTTTTCTGCTTCAAATTGGCAATGGGGCAGGAGAACTTTAAGAACTTTAAGAAACCATTAGAGTACATCATTCATATCTAGACTTTATCATAATGTACAATCCTTAATATGGCCAATGTATCTCTACTCTGATGGTCTTGTGGCTAGTTGTATTAGGACGTGACTACTTGGCTATTTCATTCTTGTACCTTGTTTTTTATTCCCTAGGATATTTGCAGTTTAACAAAGATTCTTTACAGAGGACTGTGATGAACACAAATCAGTAGCTCTTTGTTCTTAACCACATTGGCACTTAGCTGGCAAAAATTGTATTTGCCCAGTGGGACTTTCCCTGGAATATTCTATTCAACGCAAAAGGCAAACATTATCTTGCCTATGTATGAACTGAATTTTCCTGAGAGTTAATTATAGTAAAAGACAATGTGGCAGCAGAAGTAGGAGTCATCTATTCTTTTAAACTGGTTATATACCTTGTAGAGGGTCGTTGGTTCATTGCAAAACAGCCAGGCCTGATGCAAAATTTCCTGTGGATAAGAATGTAGTTACCAGATTCTTAGTAATCTAGAGAGAAATGTTTATTATTTTAAGGCCAGAGCATTTAAAATGTAAGAAATATTATAACTGAGACATGAACACCTGGAAGTCTCCCAAGTCCTTGGCTTGTTTGAGAAGATGCCACCTTTAAGACATAAATAAAATTGTCTGGAATGCCTATCTTTCTTAAGCTGAGAGTCCAGGTTTTCCCCAAGTATCTCCAGGGACTTTGGGTAGATGCTTTAACGTCCTCTGTATTCTCTAGCATCAATGACCTGTTCTCACCACCCTATTCTCCAGAGAGTATTTCACTGAACGCACGTGCTGTTCTGTTTCTGCAGACGAGCACCCTACTATGTGCCACCCAATCGCTCCTAGGAAGAAAAGACAAGAGCATAAGTTTTTACCAAAATTGTGGAAAAATGAAGAAGGGTTATTGTTTAACCAGGAACCCAAAGCATTTGTGAGTAAGCTTGAGAGTCAATGATTAGGCATAAATGTGGATACCAAACAGTTTAACATATATATGTTTTTATAATCATTATAATAATAAATGAATTTATAACTTTATATTATGCTGCATTTTTTCCCTCAGAGTATAAAAAGAGATTTCCCAGATACCAAGACTCAAAATTAGGACTAAGTCACTTGTCATTTTAAGGCAGGCAGGAGAGTCAACAAAAATATTGTCTAAATAGCATTTATCAATGTGTAAAGTCCATGAGGTATATTATTGTGTATGGGGAATATTTTTGGAATATATTTTTAGGAACATCCTTTGGGAGGACAGCTGCATACACATGTGTGGAGTATATGTTGATTTATCTGTACAATAGTTGATAGATAACAAGATATTCATGATTGTATTTCTTGCTTTCTGGATACTAACTTTCAAAATAGTGACAAATCATGAACATTTTCATAATATAATATTTAAGGAAAAAATTGTCTTCTTTTAAACTTGAAGGTTTTCTTTTCAATGTATGTGAATAAAATGTAAAAATGACAGATTTTCTCCAGGATCATGTAGGAATCCCAATCTACTCTAGCATTATGTTTGTCCAACTTGCTAGCCATGCTCTATGCAGAGCTCATAAGTGATCGAACAAAACATATACAACTCAATGACAAAGAGACTTCTCAATATATGAAATAAAATGTCTATGCAGCATCTAAACATCAGCTGGTGTTATTAATAAAAAAAAAATTTAAAACCTTTAATTTGCTCACTGTTCCCTAGGAAAATAATTTTTAAAAAAGCAACGCAGTCATTGTTAGCTAAAAGCATTTTCAGTTTTAAAGATTAGAGGTTGCCATGTTCAAAACTTTTAAATTCACTCACTATTTCTATATCCTCAATTTCTGTATTTTCATTACTCACACATACACAGTCATAGACTCAGTCTCCTTTAAGTCTTATGAGTCATAAGAAGAATGTTAGCTTTATTTTTAAATTACATTTCTTCCTTTAAAACCTGATAGAAAGAAATAACAGCATCACTTCTTTTGTAATTGCTATATATTTGCCCTTCTTTTAATTGGAGACTCCAACATTTGTACAGAGTGGAAGTAATGATTAAGGAAGAGTCTTTCAATATTCACATTATATTTTAAAAAGATAGCTTGAGAGGAAAATTTATTATGAAGGTGCATGGTTTTTATTGGAGTGGTTAATACATATAGATAATAACTAGGGTAATATTTAGCAGTTGTTTGCCCACCCTTCTCCCATTTGTGTTTCATGTGTTTATATAATATTTATTATTAAAAATAATTTGGCTTTTCAATCCTCCCCTGTCCCATTAACCTCCTCCTCTCTCCAAAGGCAATTGCTGTATTTTTATTTAATCTTTAGCTACATATATATGTATTTATGAAAAATTTCTTACATTGTATTTTAGAAAATACATGCAAATATCAGCATACAATTTTAACATTCTGTCTTTTACCACCCAACATACTGTTTCTGAGATTTAGCAATGTGTTCAGCAGCTGTGAATTATTTCATCGCATGAACATTTGCATTTTGTTGCCGTATTGTTTACTGCAAGGATTACAATAGTGAATATCCTTGTACACATCTCCTAGTGCACACCTGCAAGTGTTTCTCGAGGACCCAAACATAAATATGGAATTCTTGACTCATCAGACATTCACAAGGTATTACCATATTTTCCTCCAAAGGTACAGCAATTTACAGTTTCACCAGAAAAGAATGAATGTTCCTGTTTTCCTGTGCTCGCTTCATGATCAGTTGATACGTTTAGACTTTTTGGATTGTCCCAGTTCCTCATTATCTTGATTTTCCTTTTAGACATACTCTCATCCGAATTCATTTGGTTTGTTCTATGATGGAGATATTTAGTTTCAAGCTTAGTTTTGGGAAAATATTCACTTCAATATTTAGTCATTAGGTATAAAATCAAAATATGTATAGGGTGTACCTGTTGATGTAAATTAGTAAATTTAAATTTAAATTAGTATCTGCACACATACATGTGTATATAAAACAAAAGAGAAAGTGAATGAGCCTTTGATGGGAATCCTACTCACCAACAACTGAAAAAATAGTTAAGCAGTTATGATCTGGTATATACCCATTCATTCCTTCATTTTTTCATTTTCTTGTTTCCTCTTTTGAAGGCCAGAGCATTTAAAATGTAAGAAATATTATAACTGAGACATGAACACCTGGAAGTCTCCCAAGTCCTTGGCTTGTTGAGAAGATGCCACCTTTAAGACATAAATAAAATTGTCTGGAATGCCTATCTCTCTTAGGCTGAGAGTCCAGGTTTTCCCATGCTGATCACCAATAAACTAGCCTGAATCTTGTATCTGGTAACTGTAGGTAATTACCAAACCCCGTTTCTTCAATTATTTAGAAGTAATTTTGAATATAGGGATCAATAACTGTATTTGTTAAATAAATGTGCTTTTTAAAATTAGCCTTTCAAAATACTGGTGAGGGCCACTTAACATAAAATAGTGCTTCAGTTTTCATGTCAGTAAAGTATCATTTTCTGATTAGAATTATTTTCCATGACATCATTCTATGGAGATGTATCTATACCAGCTGCTCTATTTACCATCCATTGTGGTAATGGAATGGAGAAAAGCATGCAGCAACATACTTGCTTTCTATGGCCTCATATTTAGTCTGAATAGAAAATATTTTATTTCAAATATTCTATCTGGAATTGAACTTTGTGCTTTTAAAATAAATTCCAGAAGCTGCTTCTAATTAAAAAACACTGCACTTTTGATTCTTCTGCAACTGAACAAATGACTTGGCTTAGGAAAGCTATTTTTTTCTATACTTGAACAAAAATGTTCATTATTTAGACATGCACTCAACAGGTAAAGTGCAAAGTATTTTCTGAGGTGTATCATGAGGAATAATAATGGCAGTAATAAAAAACAGAATAACTGACATTTGTTAAGTGGTCTTTCCATGGCAGACGCTGTGGTTATCTCATGTATTCCTCCCAACAACTTCTGAGGGAGATGCTATTACTATGTCCTCACCTCCATTGCACAGAAGAAGAACCTGCTGCTTTGTAAAAGTTTATACAACTACTAAATGACAGATCCAAGATATAGATCTACCCGACCCCAAAGCCTATTATCCATCCATTTTCCTTGGTGGCTTCCTTTTAAATTGATAATATCTAGTAAACATAACTGTTAACTTATCTGAAAGCTGTAAAATTTTGAAACTTGCCTTCTTGATTCATTATCCTTTTATATAGCCCACCAAGGGGGCCAGGACAAAGGGGTGGGAATCAACCCTGTATGCCCTGATGATGTGGTCAAATCAAAGCTCTAATCTTAACATAATTTAATCAAAGGCATCTCAGCTGAATCTAATACAATCAAAGGGTTACCTTGCCTAGAGAAACAGACCAGGTTAAAAACATAATCAATATTTCTTTATGGAATTCATAAATAATCTCAAACTGCCATATAGGTCAACACACAAAGATAAAAATTGCAGAAAAGGAGAAAATAAGAAGAGAATGAGAAGGAAAAACAGAGAGAGATGTGGAAACAGAGAGAGACAGAATCATAGACAGAGCACACACACTAACACAATTTTATGTTATTTGAGGCCCTATGATAGCTCTAGCCCCTGGATTTCCTATTAACAGGGGATAATGAAATGCGTTTTTCTTTAAACTAATTTGAATAAGAGAGTTGTGACCAAAATATTTTGATATGTGATTTTAACTTAATAAAGAAATAAATTATCTTATTTGTTAATTCTTAAACAACACCTTTCACTGTTTGAAGACAGTTTTGGAGGAAAGGAAAATGACAATACTACGCTGTGTAGTTTTGTTTATGCCTATTTCATCCACTATATTTTCTAAAAACATGATAGAAGGTTAGTTTTCTTTAATATATTTTGTTTAACACTAAAACAAGATGACATATGATTACAGGATTGCATGATCATTATATAATTATAGGAATCATTGGATAAGTATAATTGAATGAATAAAATCAATCATATGGAATTAATCATAATTCAAGTATTTTTAAAAAGTGTATTCACATGAGGAATACAGAATCAGTTATTTTATTGTTTTTTCTTGATCCAATTAACCTACCCTTATGTAAAATCATAAAACAATTGAGTTATGCTTTGGTTCTTTAAGGCAGTAAATCACTTGATCGATTGTATACATCTATCTATATCTATAAATATATATATTTCTATTTATTTTAGAAATATAATTTCATTTCCTCCTTTTAATTTTCTCATATTTTTAAGAATATAGTATTTACCAAGTACAAGTATTCTTTACCTATGAGAGAAGAAACAGGTTCTTAGGAGATACGGAAGAATAACTGTATTGTTCATGCACACGTAATGTTTAATACTACTTCAGTATTGTCTTCCGAATTAAACAAATGGCAGAATCCCTTTATAAAATGGAAAATTATTATAGAAATGAAAGTAGGTAAAAATTTAGACCAAGAAAATACATGCATGCCACCTATGTTTAGCATAGTTAATGTATAATTAACGTAGTTTCATATTCTGACATTACCAAATAGTAATGGTATTCTGTGAACCTTACTTTCTATTGTTGCTGGTTCAAATACCAATACTTGTCCTCAAAGAAGCATCAACTTAATACTATTAATATGTAATATAATAATTAACACTGAGAATTTACATTTCTGCTAAGCCTTAGGTATGTTTTATTTTATTGAATTCTCAAAGTTTCCATACAATAATATGATTTATATCTCTATTTTACAGTAAAAAGATTAGTATAGAGTGGATATGTAACTTGATCCTAAGAGTCTGGCTTGGACTGAAATCTTTCTAATGACTATATACCAGCTATTTTCTATCCAAGCACTTTACCTAATTAAAAAAATTCTCTAATATTTGTATAGGCACAAATGTATGTGCATGTATAATGGTGAATATATATCCTTAATACACATACTTAACATTTAAAAATGCATTTCAAAGAGTTCATCTCTTGTAAAAAGCATAAAAATCATGACATTGGCCATTATACGGTATTAAAAAATTCATGGCAACTTTTGAAAAAGGAGGAATGTTATTAACCTCGGTGTCTTGACCAAATTACAGTTCGGGTAATTACATTTGTCTTCCCTAATCTCCTTTTCAACTTTCAATTGGGTAGTGTATTCTTAATGGATTTCATTACCAAACTTCCCTTAGGATTTAAAATAAGACTTATCTTCTAAGACTGGGTTCACTCCAAATTTATGTTCTTCAGCTTCAATTGAGCTGTCACTGATACTTTTCAATTGTGCGTGTGTGATTCACTTTTTTTTTTTCTCACCTTGGTTATTCCAAACCATTTCCATTATTCTCAAGACCAAAATACTATTTTCAATTCAGCAATTATTTTTGAATGCCAAGTGTGAACCATAATCCTATGCTTTGAAATACCAAGATCAATTAAACATTGTTTGTTACCTTCCATGAGCTTCCACAGCAGAAAGCATTGCTCTTTTACCCTCCTAGAAAGAACTAGCCTCCTACTTCACTGAAAAAAATCATGCTCATCTAAGTTCAACTTCTGAAGCCTATATCTTCTCTGTGAGAATATCTATGACCACACCATTTTCTCTTCAAAACTCAACCCTATCATTCTGCCATTTTTCCCATCTTCATTTCTCCCTGTTTTAAAGGAAGACATGTGTTTACCTTCCAAAACAGCCATATATAATAGCATATTTATCAAATAGATGGGTTTGTCAAATTGGTAGAATACAACGATGCTTACTTCTATTTTACAGATTAAGTGATCTTGAAGGCATGCATTGCAGCAAGAGAGACTTAAATTCACATCCCCCAAAATCCTCATACTTAAAGAGGAGGACAAATGGGTGCATTTTCAGGGCATTTTACAAAGAGAACTGTAGTTAAAAAGTCAAAATGGTTAATAAATGAAAGAATTGCATTAGTGATGTGTAATCTTGGGCATAGTTGTCTTCCTGCCTGAACTTGCTCCATTTTGTTTGTTACTCTTAGAAAAAAATAAAGGATTCAGTGACTTCTATAACTATTATTCAAAACAGAGGGTGATAATTGCTACACTAAAGAGTTAAAGAATTTGCTAAAGTTCCAGCCCTTAGTCTATTTAAGGAAGTTTCAAAAACTCTCAGGATGGTAAAATATTTTTTACCATAAATATCAATGGTCTCTCAAGATGGTAAAATACTTTTTTTTTCATTTTAGGGAATGATTGAAAATTGGAATCCAGAGAGTTAAATAGGAAAACAAATGTATTCTTTTGCCCTGAGGCATTTGTATAAATCGTGAACTTGAACTTTGAATTTCATGGGCCTGGGTCATGCCCAAGGTATCCATTAGTAGATCATTCTCCACAATAATTTGAGATCTAAAAGAACTACACTTTTGGATCAAATCAAATCAAACCTGCTCTGTATCACTGCAAAGAAATAGAGGTCTTAAGTTAGAAGGAGAAGAGTGAGGAAGTTGCCAAGGATTTAGAACAATAAATCATACTCTAGCTCAGAAAAGCAAACCCAAATCCTCTTTGGAGAATTCTCCTTTAAATTTCAATCTTTGTCTCTGTTTCTTTCTGACATACTCTAATTCTTGGAAAAAAAGCATACAAAAACTAAGAACAGACAGAAATAAGACATACTGAACAAAAGTCAGTAACAAACTGACCCAGAAGACTTTCATTATATAGATACTTTAAAATGACTCATTATGTTTAATGAAATAAAAATACAACTGGAAATATGTCCTGCAAACAATAAATAATAATGAATAATCATGAATATTTAAAAAAATAACCCAATAAAATTTTAGATATGAAAACTCAAATAATTGAAATGAAAACTCAATGGACAATTAAATAGTAGATTTGGCATGGAATTAATGAACTTCAAGATAGAAAGAAAGAGTACATCAAAGAGAGAAAAAGAGATAAAAAATAGGAAAGATGTTGATAAATGAAGAATAAAGAAATATGGTCTGATAAAAATCTAAATTTAATTCTACAAGTAGAGAATGAGAATATGACAGAAGAAATACATGAAGATATAATGTTCACATATTTACTGAACTGCTAAAACCACCAAACAACCAATTCTGGAAGACCAAAAAAGCACAAGAAGGATAAATAAAGAAGAAATAAAAAAAACCCTATCTGTACACACCAGAGTGAAACTACAAAATACTCAACAATAACAAAAATAAAGATCTTAAGGTAAGTCAGAATAAAGGAGGTTTGCTTCGATGTAGTTACAGTTAGTCTGACAGCTAACTTAACATATGCAATAGTGGAACCCAGTTAACAGTAGTATGAGATCTTCAATATGCTAAAAGAAAACCTCTCTCAAAATAATTATCTATGACCAGTGAAAATTTCTCAAGAATAAGAACAAACAAAAGCTATGAATTAGTTCTACATCAACATATTTGTAGTAAAGTAAATTCTAAAGCTTACACTTTGGAAGATGTCAAGTGATTTCAGAAAGAAGATATGACATTCAAGAAATAATAATGAGCATGGAAAAGGGTGACTATATGAGTAAATTAAAACAATTATTGACTTTGGGAAAAAATAATATCTGATTGTCTATTATTATCTATATTTTATAGATGTGGAAACAGAATGACAGAGAGCCTGAGTAATAAAACTGATTTCCAAACTTATGATTATGTCTTCTATTAAAGTACTTTTTGAGTGCAAAAATAAATGAATGGACTCAGAGCCATCAAGGGAACATGGACTACAGGTTAGACAGATAAGGCTCAGTTCTCACTAAAACAACAGAGAAAGAAGCAGAGGCTGCCTTGGAGATCTGCTTTGGGGTACAGCAAATCAGGACACTGCTTCACAACTCCCAGAAGAGTGAGGGTCAGAGAGATGAAGAAGCAAAAACAAGTAATTGTGAGTTATTAAACCTTCTGGCTGCTAGGAAGGGCTCCCCTCCTCCACCCCCAAGATATTAAGCAAAAGTTAAACTCCTGGTGGATTATATCTGAGAGGACAGCAGACATCATCCTCCCCACCAGCTCCTTTGGAGGTGTATAGAATGGGAAGATGCTCTGGGTCACCTAGGAAGGTACTGGACAGATATAGAAGCCAGGGGGAAATCATAGGTTGCTTGCCTTGCTGGCTGGAAGTAGCACACATACCTGGCCCTCAGGGCAGACAGCCTATGTGGAGCCCCTGGCTCTCTGCTCCAAATAGGAGTATGATGGCAGATTCCCTGTGTGGAGGAGGAGTCTGGGAGGGTGGAGAGTGATTTCTTTGTGGTGAATTTAGCCAGCTGGGCCCCCCTTGAATATCAGAAGGGACCCAGGCTCCACAGGGAAGGGGGAGGGGGATCTCCTCAGGCAGGCTGTCATGCCCGGCCACCTAGTTAAAGAGAAGAATTACATCAGAGAGGAGGCAGAGACAGGCAGATATTCAGCAGCAGTCCAGTGGACTGCAGGGAACCTAACCAGCCCGAGAGAAAAAGGGTGGATAGCCTTCTAAAGGCTAATTAAACTCAGGAGGCAGAATAGCCCAGTGGAAGAACTGCCTAGCATATACAAGGTCCCTAGTTCAATTCCCAACTCTTCCTTGAGAAGTGATCCACCAGGTTATCAGGGATCCAGCTGAAAGTTTATGACAGGGAACATATAGACACTTTCTTTGAATTAACTTTTCTTGGATCTCTTATTTTTTCAAAAAAAATATAGACTTTCCTTTTTTTAAATTTCCTTTATTGTACTCACTAAAATCTGGGTCAAAATCTGCAGAGGGCACGCTGCAGGGTGAGTGGTTGATGAACACCAGCACCATGAGAAGATCCTTAGGGGACTAAGAGAGAAGGCTGTTTTTCCATGTTTGTTTATTTTTTTTAATTTTTAAATTTTTTCTTCTGTCTCTCTTTTTTTTAAATGAGTCATTGCTGTCTTGTTTCTTCTTTGTTGTGTTTCCCCTTCTTTTGTTTCTCTGCTTGTTTGTTTCCCCCCCTTTTTTTCTTTTTTTCTTTTGTTCACTGATTTACTCTACTAGGCTATTTCTTTTCTCAACTTCATCTTTATATCTTCTGTTTTCTATTGTTATTCGTTCATTCCACTTCTTTTATTTGGTGTAGTTTTTCTTGATTTTATTGCTCTCCTCTCCTTTTTTCTCTGTTTACTTTCTTTTTTTACTTTTTTCATTCTCTTTTTTCCCTTTTACCCTCTGCTTGCCATTCCAGCCTTTTAATTCATTTTATACTTTTTATATTCTGTTTCTTGTTTTATTGTTTCTATTCCAATTTTCTAATCTTATTCCTCTGTGCTTCTTACTCATGTTAATTTTTCAGTTTCATAGATTTTATATGGTTCCACTCCTAACTTTTACTATTATTACTATTATTCTTTTTCTCTTCTTATCTCTTTCCTTTTCTCTGGTCCTAATTTTTTTTCTTTCAAGATAGCAAAGACAACAACAAGGAAATAGAATAAGAGGAAACATTGTCAAAGTGAAACCTTACCACACACACAAAAACAGCAATAAAATAAAATCATAGACTGGAGAGAGAAGCTAATCAACTGAATAAACCCATCAAGATGAACAGATGCCTAGACACCGACAAAAAATTATAAGCCATGCTAAGAAACAGGAAGACATGGCCCAATCCAATGAACAAACTAAAAACCAAGAGGAGATGCAGAACATGGAACAACACATCAGATGTCCAAGCAAATATAATGAATCACCTTAATGAAGTGAAGTAAGAGATTAAGTATATTAAGAAGACACTGGGAGAACATACTGAAGAAATTGAAAACATACAATAAAAGAGAATGGATATGATGGTGTTGAATGGCATAATTCAAGAAATAAAAAATACAGTGGAAGCATACAACAGCAGATTTGAACAGGTGGAGGAAAGAATCAGTGATGTGGAAGACAGTATATTGGAAATCAAAAAGTACAACAGAGAGATAAAAAGATAGAAAAATATCCAGCAGGGAATTAGGGACTTGAATGGTAACATGAAATGCACAAACACATACATTATAGGCATCCCAGAGGGAGAAGAGAAGGGAAAGGGAGCAGAAGGAGTGTTGGAGGAAATAATAGCTGAAAACTTCCCAACTCTATTGAGGGAGATGGAAGTACAAGTCCAGGCATGCAGTGCACTGCAAACAGTATAAATTCTAACAGGCCTACTCCAACACATATACTTCTCAAATTGTCCAATGATCAAGACAAAGAGAGAATACTGAAAGCAGCAAGAGAAAAGAGAACCATCACATATAAGGGAAGCTTGTTAAGAGTAAGTGCTGATTTCTCATCTGAAACTATGGAAGCAAGAAGGCAGTGGCATGATATAGTTAAGGTGCTAAAAGAAAAAAAATCCAGCCAAGAATGCTCTATCCAGCAAACCTGGCATTCAAAAATGAGGGAGAGTTCAAAATGTTCACAGATAAACAGAAATTAAGAGAATATGTCATAAGAAACCTACACTTCAAGAAATGCTAAAGGGAATTCTGCAGGTTGGAAAGGAAAAAAACAAAAACAAAACAGTAGAGAGAGAGAGTTGAAGGAGAGTGTAAGAACAACTAAAAAGATAAAAAGAGAAATAAAAACAACATATAGCATACATAAACCTAAAGAATATATGGCTAATGTAAGTAATTCCTTGACAGTAATAACATTGAAAGTTAGTGGTTTAAACTCACCAGTCACCAGTCACAGATTGTCAGAATGGATAAGGAAACATGACCCATCTATATGCTGTCTACAAGAAATCCACCTTAAACCCAGAGATGCAAGGAGGCTGAAAGTGAATGGTAGGAGAACAATTTTACAAGGAAACAATAACCCAAAGAGGGTGGGAGTAGCTATACTAATATCCAACAAAATAGACTTTAAATGCAAAACTATTGTATGAAATAAAGGACAGTATATATTAATAAAAGGGGTAATTTACCAAGAAGAAAGAACAATCATAAATATTTATGCATCTAAGCAGGGCACCTCAAAATTCACAAGGCAAACACTGGAAAAACTAAGTGGAGAAATAGATGCCTCTACAATTATACTGGAGGACTTTAATACACCATTATCACCATTAGACAGAAAATCTCGACAGAGAATCAATAAAGGAACAAAGACTTTGAATAATACATTAGATGACGTGGACCTAATAGACATATACAGAACATTACACCCGAATACGGTGGGATATACATTCTTCTCAAGTGCACATGGATCATTCTCCAGGACAGACCACATGCTAGGCCACAGAACAACTCTCAATGAATTCAGAAAGATTGAAATTATATAAAGTAATTTCTCTGACCACAATGGAATGAAGCTTGAAATCAATAAGGGACAGAGAACCAGATTAGGTACAAAGATATGGAAGTTAAACAACACACTCTTAGACAAACAGTGGGTCAAGGAGAAAATCTCAAAAGAGAACAGTAACTACCTTGAAACAAATGAAAATGACAACACCATGTATCAAAACCTATAGGATGCAGCAAAAGCAATACTGAGAGGGAAATTCATAGCCATAAATGCCTACATTAAAAAAGAAGAAAGAGCTAAAATCGAAGAACTAATTGCAAACCTGGAGGAATTAGAAAAAGAACAACAAACTAACCCCAAAGGATGTAGAAAAAAAGAAATAACAAAGATTAGAGTAGAATGAAATGAAATTGAAAAAAAGAAAGTGTTAGAAAAAAAATAAACAAAACCAAAAGCCGGTTCTTTGAGAAGATTAATAAAACTGACAAACCCTTATCTAGACTAACAATGAAAAAAAGAGAGAAGATGCAAATACATAAAATAAAAAATGAGTAAGGGGATATCACCACTGACACCACAGAAATAAAGATTATCATAAGAGTATACTTTGAAAAATTATATGCCAACAAGATAGATAATTTAGAGGAAATGGCCCAATTCCTAGAAACATACACGCAGTCTACATTGTCAAAAGAAGAAATTGATGATCTCAACAGATCAATCACAAGTAGCAAGATGGTATTAGCCTCCCAAGTAAGAAGAGCCCAGGACCAGATGGCTTCACAGGTAAATTCTGCCAAACATTCCAGAAAGAACTAACACCAATCCTGCTTAAACTCTTCCCAAAAATAGAAGTAGAGGGAACATTACCTAACTCATTCTATGATGCCGACATCACCCTAATACCAAAGCCAAAGAAAGATGCCACAAGAAAGGAAAACTATAGACCAATCTCTCTAATGAACCTAGATGCTAAAATCCTCAACAAAATATTTGCTAATTGTATTCAACAACACATCAAATGAATTATACACCATGACCAAGTGGGTTTCATCTCTGGTAAACAAGGGTGGTTCAACATAAGAAAATCAGTATAATACACCACATAAAAAGATTGAAAGAAAAAAATGCATAATCATCTCTATAGATGCAGAAAAAGCATTAGACAAAATACAGCAACATTTCCTGATAAAAACACTACAAAAGATAGCCATAGAAGGAAAGCTCCTCAACATGATAAAGGGTATATATGAAAAACCCACAGCTAACATAATATTCAATGGTGGAATACTAAAAGCTTTCCCTCTAAGATTGGGAAAAAGACAAGGATGCCCACTATCACTGCTTCTATTTAACATTGTGTTAGAAGTACTTGCTTGAGCACTTAGGCAAAAAAAGATATAAAAGGCATCTAAATTGGAAAGTAAGAAGTAAAAATTTCACTATTTGCAGACGACATGATCCTATACATACAAAGCCTTAAGAAATCTACAGCAAAGCTTCTAGAGCTTATAAATGAGTTCAGTAAAGAAGTAGGTTATCAGATCAATGTGCAAAGATCGGTAGCATTTCTGTACACCACTAATGAGCAATCTGAGGAGGAAATTAGAAAAAAATAACATTTACAATAGCAACTAAAAGAATCAAATACCTAGGAATAAATTTAACTAAAGGTATAAATGACTTATACACAGAAAACTACACAACCCTGTTAAAGGAAATCAAAGAAGACTTAAATAAATGGAAGAATATGCCCTGTTCAAGGATAGGAAAGCTAAACTTCATTAATATATCTTTCCTACCCAAACTGATATACAGATTTAATGCAATCTCAATAAAAATCACCACAGCATTTTCTACTGAAATGGAAAAACTCACTATGAAATTATTTGAAAGGGCAAGTGGCCCTAAATAACCAAAGACATATTGAAAAAGAAAAATGAAATAGGAGAAATCATACTACCTGACTTTAAAATATGCTACAAAGCTACAGTGATCAAAACTGCCTAATATTGGCCCAAAGATAGACATACTGGCCAATAGAACTGAAATGAGAGTTCTTATATAGATCCTTGCATATACACTCAACTGATATTCAACAATGCAACCAAACCCACTCAACTATGAGAGAATTGCCTCTTTAACAAATGGTGCTTGGAGAACTGGATATCAATATCCAAAAGAATGAGAGAGGAATACCATCTCACTCCTTATACAAAAATTAACTGAAGATGGATCAAAGATCTATATATAAGAGCCAAGACCATAAAGACCTTGGAAGATAATTTAGGGAAGCATCTACAGAATCTTGTGTTAGGAAATGGTTTCATGAAATTTACATCCAAAGCATGAGCAATGAAAAAAAAAAATAGATAAATGTGACCACCTCAAAATTAAAAACTTTTGCACCTCAAAGGAGTTTGTCAAGAAAGTGAAAAGGCAGTCTACTCAATGGGGGAAAATATTTGGTTACCATATCTGACAGGGGCCTTATATCCAGCATATATGAAGAAATTCTACACCTCGAAAATAAAAAGACAAACAACCCATTTAAAAAATGGGCAAGTGATTGAATAGACACTTCTCCAAAAAAAGAAACACAAATGGCTAAAAAGCATACAAAAAGATGCTCAACATCACTTGCTATTAGGGATATGCAAATCAAAACTACAATGAGATATCATCTTACACTCATTAGACTGGTGGCTATTGAAAAAACAGAGGACTACAAGTGTTGGAAAGGATATGGAGAAATGGGAACCCTCATCCACTGCTAGTGGGAAAGTAGAATGGTGCAGCCATTATGGAGGACAGTTTGGTGGTTCCTCAGAAAACTAACTATAGAACTGCCATATGATCCTGTAATTCCACTGCTGGGTATATACCCAGAATATCTGAAAGCAAGGACACAAACAGATATATGCACACTAATGTTCATAGTGGTGTTATTCACTATTGCCAAAAGTTGGAATCAACCCAAATGCCCTTCAACAGATTAATGGATAAACAAATTGTGGTATGTACATACAATGGAATATTACTCGATTATAAGAAGGAATGCAGTATTAACACATGGGATAACATGGATACATATTGAGGACCTTATGTTAAGTGAAGCAAGCCATGCACTGAGGACATATATTATATGGCCTCACTGACATGAATTAAGTAAGTTGAGTGGACTCATAGAGCTAGAGTCTGGAAGATAGGTTTACAGGAAACAGAAAGGGAGAAGAAGGATGTAAGCCAACACCCATATGGGCAAAAGATATGATAATGTGGAAGTGTGTAGTTGTACAGTGAAGGGGCATGACAGTGGTGTAATGAAACTTTTAGGTTGGGCAGTGCTTGTTTGTCAGGGGGGTGTGGTAGGAAGGGTGGGTTGGACTGTCCATGGAACTGGAGGAGGGTTGGGGGAGGGAGCAGGTGAACACTGGGGATTGGAGGATACACGGTTGAAACTACAATGCTTGGGAATGCTCTTTTGGCAATATGGCAAATGTGGGTTGCTGGTTTGCAGTGTTAGATGATGGGGGCATTTGGGACAGGGCGCACCTGGCCAGGCTTCTAGGGAGTGTGTGAGTGTTCATCTTGCCATAGTGTGTCAATGGGTTGAGACCCACATAATGAGCAGCAAGGTGGTGGACTCCCATCCTGGGGCTATGTTCTCAAATAGAGGGACAGGAGTCTCTTGAGAGCATGGGCAGTGACTAATAGGGAAAGGCAGACCAGTGTGTCAAGTCTTAAGTGTTGTTGCAAGTAACTATGAATCTTGTACTTTAAGGAGTGAAGCCTGGTGGTTTCCATGGGTGCCAAGGGAAGAGGGAGGGAGGAATAGAATAGATGGAACAGGGGGCATTTTGGGAGAGATGGAAATGTTCTACATGATCTTGCTATGATGGATACAAGCCATGTTGAATTGCATCAAATTTATAAAAGTATATGGTCCGAAATGTAGACCATAATAAAAACCATTGACCATGGTTGGTAGCTGTGTTTCAGTATTTGTACATCAGTTGTAACAAGCTTACCATCCACATATAAAATAATATTAATAGGGGAAGGGGGAAAAGGGAGAGGATGTTGCATATATGGCAGTTCCTTATATTCGGTATGTGACTTTTCTGTGACCTTAAAATTCTTTGAGGACAAAATGAGAAAAACAAGAGACACTGAGGTAAAAAATGGATGAAAATGTCACTGTACATATGTTACATATCTTACAGTGATGAAAGGCAAAAAGTCAAAAAAAATTTTAAATATATTTTCACTATTTTTTATTATCCCAAATTTTAATTTTTATATATTTTTATATATTTTTTGCATTTTATTTCATATTTTTAAAGCTATCATTATTATTTCATTTTCTTATTAATTGTATTTGGCTATTTTATTGACTTCATTTTTGAGGAGGTTTTGGATCACAGAAGGGTTATAACTGTGGCAAGGGAGGATCATTGATTCGGGGTGTCAGTGATGGGGGATAAATGGGCGGAAGCTCACCTGTGCATCCATATAAGGCATATAAATTTGTTCTAATGTTCATAGGGCATTGTCACAGTGGGTGAAGATTCACACAATAACTGAAGGAATATCAAATTCCCATCCTGGAAAACTCTGCCATATTCTCTAATGGATCAGCAAGAATCCTTCGAGTACAGGGGCAATGACTAGTGAAGGAGGATGGTCCATTGATGAGTCCTTGATATTGATGACTATGCGTATGAACCTTTGCTGTTGAAATTGAAACTTAGCCTAGTATTACAGGGTGCCTAAGAGTTGCCTCCTGGGAGCCTACTTGTTGCTCAACTGTGGCCTCTCTCTAAGCTGAACTCAGCATTTAAATACATTACCTTCCCCCCGGCGTGGAACATGACTCCCAGGGATTAGCCTCCCTGGCACCAAGGGATTACTATCAATCACCAGCTAACAATGGAACTGGAAAAATACCTTGCCCAAAAGGGGGAAAAGGTAAAGACAAATGAGTTTATATGGCTAAGAGACTTCAAAGTGAGTCGGGAAGTCATTCCAGAGGTTACACTCATGTACAGCTCATCAGGATCTCTTTGACTGCCAAAGAAGATACTAGCCCAAAAAAGCAGAACTTCCAAGGGCTCTGGAGACATCCAGATACTATAGTCAGGCCAGGTAGTTCAGGTGTTTGGTGCCTTGCCAGTGGATGCTACTTTGGAATTTATGTTCCCCAGAGTGAAAGAGTTGGCCTCAGTTGTGTTTTCCCTACACAAAGCTCTTCTATCTTTCTTTCTGAGCCTATAATTAGTACTAATGTTGGTTGGTGTATGTCCAAGAGACTTAAATCTTTGGGCTGTCCATGTGCCAGCTGGGCCCTGAATCTCAACGGAGTTGCAACACCTACTCTCCCGTTTTTTGGTCTCATCCAGGACAACTATCATGGAGGTGTTGATGGACAACCACCATATCAAGGAACTTAGACAGTCTACAACTGCAAGCAAGAGAGTCCCATCCATTAGCCCTATAGGATCACAGCCCCCTCTCAATTAGAGGTGGAGTAGACATCACCATTCCAGAATCCTCAGGACTGGGGAATGAACTATGGACTAAAGTAGACTTAGTGGTACTCTACTATAGACTTATTGTGATTCTAGCAATGGAAGAAATTGTATCATTGATGTTGATGCAGTCACCACTGGAGGTTCAGAAGGCAGGGATAGGGAAAAAATAGGTGTAATATGGGGACATTTTTGTGACTTGGAAGTTGTTCTGAATGACATTGCAATGACAGATACAGGCCCATATAAATCTTCCATTACCTACAGAATTGGGTGGGAGAGAGTGTAATCCGCAAAGTAAATTTTAATCCATCCTTAATTGCAATGCTCCAAAATGTGTCCATCAATTGCAATGAATGTACCTCACTAGTGAAGGATGTTGTCAATGTGGGAAAATGTGGGAGGTGTGGGGAGTGGGGCATATGGGAATCCCCTAAACTTTTTATGTGACATTTGTATAATCTAAGTATCTTTTAAAAAAGTTATTAGATAGAATAAATTTAACTTTCATGACCAAAAAAGAATAAATGAATGGATGAATTGAAAGGTATAATCCATTTAACAGAATTAGTGAACTTGAAGATTGATCTTTAAAAAAAAAATACAGGAGAGAAAAAGAGTGAAAAAGTCAAGATTCAAGATTTGTGGATCTACAACTAAAATCAACTAGTTTTGGTAAACTTGTGTAAGAACCTTCCTTTGTCTTGCCTTAGCTTCACTAGCTATAACAAGAATAACATCTGTGCCCTCTACTAAAATCATTGTAACTAAAAACTGGAGAAAGGGAAAGAGTCCTATGAGGGATAGGACTGATGTTGTGGACAACAAAAAATAACAAAGCAGAAATTGTCCATTCCCATTTCCCATACTTGGTTTTCTAATAACCTTCTTGAAGACGGATGTGCTTGATTTCAAATAGAGTGTTACTAACTATTCTTGGATCATCATTTATTCCAGCCCTCAATATTTTAATGTTTTGCTTATTCTTAAAGGGAATTCATACTAATAGGATCATTGTAATAAAAGAGGATCACAGGAATAAAAACAACAGACATTGACTGTTACAATCATCTCAAATTTTGGTGTTCTCTTTATCTTCCTTGTTCCTCACACATTTCTCTTCTTCAGAAGCAGTCATTCTCTTAATTTCTCCATCTCTCCAAGATGCTTAGTTGGGCCTATTTTCCTCTAGTACTTGGGCTGAGAGTATGGATCTAATTATCCATTCAATTTTTTCTGTGTGTATTGAGCATCAGCCACATGTTGTTCCAGGTGTTTAGGATACATGAGAAAATGGAATATATAAACATCACTATCTTGTATTCAGGTAGGACTGGCAGACAATTAACAAAATAAGTAAAGATCAGCAGTATTACTAGAAACGTATTAGGAATAGATGATGGTAAATGAAAAAAACAAAAAGTAGAGCAAGAAGATGGATTAGGAATCCTGGAGTTGTGTCAGACTGCAGTATTAAGTGTGTTGGTTGGGTTAGGACAAAGCTGATATGCTTCATTTTCACTTAATAGATCAATGAAAAAAAGTAGTGAGAAAGAATTTTATAATACCTCAAAAATCAAAATACTAAAACATTTCTGATTCAGTTATAAATTTAAATCAAAGTTGACCCAAATATCTTCAGTATGATTTTATTCCTATTTTCTAAAGAGAAAAAAAGTTAGTTTTCTGTGGGAAATTTCCCACTCACACAGAGACCTGTTTCCCTATTTTGCTTCTTGCCACAGGCTAGATAAACTCAAATAGAACTTGAAGAAAATGTTTTATGGCATCGAAGGAAATGAAATGATATGGTACAAATGTACTTTGAGAAAAAGCTATAAGTAACAATAAAATGAAAATGTTCATTCTCATCTATAAAAGGCCTCTGTATATATGTATCTCTTAAAAATTCATAGAGAGTTTTGATGCATCTATATTTGGAGGTGCATTAGTTTCCTAAGCTGCTGTAACAGATTACCAAAAAGCAGGTGGCTTAAAACAACAGAAACATATTCTCAAACAGTTCTGGAGAACAGAAATCTAAAACCAAGGTATCAGCAGGGCTGCACTCCCTCGACAATTTGTAGGGAAGAGTCCTTCCTTGCCTCTTCCAGCTTCTGGTGGTTCCTGACAACCCTTGATCACCTTGGCTGTGGCCACCTTACTCCAGTCTCTGCCTTGGTTTTCACATCACCATTTCCTCTTTGTGTGTGTCTTCTCCTCTTTTTTCTGTTGTCTCTTATAAGGACAATTGTCATTGGATTTAGAGTCCACCTAGGTAATCCAGGATGAACTCCTCACTATGAGATAGTGAATTTAATTACATCTGCAAAGACCATTCCTCCAAATAAGGTAACATTTACAGATTTTGGGGAATAGCATGTGGACATATCTTTTGGAAGCCACCATTCAACCAGTACAGGTGGTTTTTTTTATTTTGGTAATTTTATTTTTTTTCAATGCACTAATAACCTAAAATCTTTTCCATGGTTACTAATTATGGCCCATCAATATATGCAAGGAAAATATTTTAGAATAACAACATTATTTGATAAACCTCATCATACACATTTGAAAATGTTGCCTGACTCTTAGACATACCATATTACTTTGGGAATAATTGGTTAATGTAAATTGATGAAAAAGAGAACATATCTCATGTAATCGACTTATTTTCCCCTCCTGTCATAAAACCATTTGTCATTTAGACAACATTGTTTTCTGCATAAAATTAAATGTTAAAATACCAGTTGAAAGTAAAAAGTCAGAGTGATACCATTTTTTTTGTCTCAAAGGACAAAAAGGCAAAAGGAAAAAGACTAGAAAATGGAGCATTAATATAAGAAAAAAAAAGTAGTGAGAAAATAAATAACTTCAGTAAAATAAAAAGAAGCATTTAGGCAAAATGGCAGAAATAAAATGAGAATGTGTCATTGAAAGTGCTATGGAAAGAGTGGCATAGGCATTTGAAAACCTGATGAACATTTATAGGATGTATCTCAGATATTCTGGAATATTATATTTCTTTCCTGACAATCACAATATTTAGTCTAGCTGCCTCAGAGAATGCTGGGTATTGGAAAACTCTTTCACTATTCTGTACATTACAAACCTCTTCACACCTCAAGGACAATAATCTATTATGTACCAAAAGCAAGTGAAAAATGGCCATTAGTAAGAACACAGAAGACCCTCTGACAACATTTACTTAGAGACTGCTCCAGTAGTCTGAGCTGATCATTTCCTTCACTCTTAAAACTTGCCTTATAGCACTGCACTGAGGCCTATTTTCCTCTCAAAGGAAGCTGTAATGCCTTTGATTGAGTTACCCTTTCTCTGAGAGTGACCAGTGTAGATTTATCTGCTCCTTCTCTTCCTTCCTCTGTGTAAAATAGCAAAACTTTTCTGCTTCAATAACAAGACTGCACTTGGATCCTTTTGTACTCTCTGTTCTTGAACAGTAAAGAAATAAATACTCCAATTCAATAACAAATTTAAAGCAAAAAACCAAAAGCAAATTTGCTAATTTAAAAGCCATTATGTATCCATGTTTTTTTGTAGGTCTTTCAAAATAGATTAGAATTTTTGCAGCAGAAACCTAGGGGATTTCAGGCATGTTTAATGAAACCAATGCTATTTGATAAATTGACTTCTGTATAATCGAGAGGAAAAGCTATGCTGTCAGTCTCGTGGAGCTTTTATGATGGCTTAAAATATCATCATAAAAATCAACCTTTAAAAATTATATAGACA
This sequence comes from Cabassous unicinctus, assembly GCA_029593785.1. NCBI lineage: Eukaryota > Metazoa > Chordata > Mammalia > Cingulata > Chlamyphoridae > Cabassous > Cabassous unicinctus. Next base: position 34,302 of record JAQZBX010002008.1, on the reverse strand, counting down.
AAGCCATAGCATCCTACTTCATTGTCTGTATTCAGTAAAGGTCTAAAAGAAAATGAAAAGATCATTACTCAGTTTTCATTCTCACCTGAAATCATTTGCTCATCGTAAAATTGGTCAAGGTGGAAGGGAAGCATTCTACTAGACATTAGCACATTTTAAAGTCCATAAATCAGATTTAAACAATTAACAATGTTCTACTACCAATTCTGCACGTTGAGTTTGATTTCTCCAACTTACATATTATGTATGTTTGGCCTCTTTCATTTGTTAGTGAGTACTGCTTGGAATTTGGTAATAGGAGAACAGAAGATAATCTCCCAGTGGGCAGAGAAAGCCGGTGTAACTTGAAATTACATTTCTAGGAGAAATGTTTCTTCTGGGAGTTTGGGACAAAGCACATAAGAAGGTGCTATGACCTCTGGAAGAAAAGGCCAATCCAAATTCAAAGGGATGTTATATTGGGCTCGAAGTTCTTTGCAGATCTGTGTTAAATATTTAGATATTTTGTTAGGTAATAAGAGTATTACTGCTTTAATCTCTGATGTGATTTAGAAAGGAATAAGGAAGTAGTGATCTGTTTACAGTACATATTAACTAAATGCATTCATTTGCATAATACCTCTTTAGGGATGAACTACATTATTCAGAGACTTAGATATGTGGAACTGCAGGGATATTTTAGGCTTCAGTGACACTGAGGTCTTAACTTAAATTCTATTAGATTAGCACTACAACATTTCCTGATTAAAAATTCCCATTAGTGGTGAGACAACTTCTGAGAAGTACTTTTCACCTTATGGTGCCGGCAACAAGGCAGAATAAATATTTTTGTTTGAAAGTGAATTCTACATAGAAATGTATGAGGTTGCTTTTAAAGAAAAGGTATGAGAAGCACACTTTTTTGATGTAGATAAATTTAAATATTATGGAAAAATTCCACACAACTTTATGAATTCTGAATATTTAAATTCTAAGCTTCAAATGGAGAAGCTAATATATGATTTTTTAAAAATGTGCTGATTCTTTTGCACCTTTCAATTTCTATGTGTTCATTAAAAATGAAAAGCGCTGATAATTTTTCTTGATTCCAAATGACTAGTCTTCCTTTTAATTGCTTGGGTGTTTGTGGTAGATTAAGGTGCTATTTTCAAGTGTTTTCTTCTTTTCCTGTGAAAGAACCCCACCTCCCCTGCCCTGATAAATCAGGCTGGACCATGTGATTTTTGTTGCCGTTACTTAGGGGAGGATTTTACTTCTCCACCCAACGAGTACAACTTTTCAATGAGATTTGATTTAATGTGAGTATTAGTGATGTATGCGCCCTGAAGGAAAAAGGTTTAGTAGTCACCAATGGTTCTACTATTTCTCTTTCCCTCTGCCTTGGAAATGGCTGTGTCCCAGATAGGGGCTGATTCTACAGTCTGGATGTGGAACAAATATCCGCTTATCTGTTTAGCAGGAAAGTCAAGTAACCTTTGTTTATTTACATGAGAGATGAATAAAACTGTTATTGGAAACCATTGGAATTTTATAGGATTGTGTGTATGTGTGCCTGTGTGTTGTTGCTATTGATGTTACTGTAACAATAACCTAGGGAAAGGTAAATGATGCCGAATTTTTAGGAACTCAAAATAACTATGGCAGATATCTTGAGTGAGGTAGATAAAGTTTTGAGGATGAGAATCAAAAAGGGCAGAACTATCAATGTATATTTCTTTTTCACTTTCAGGAAGATTATACCAACCTTTCACCTCTTATGTAGCTATAAACCAGATTATTGTACAATTTAAATTTTGAAGTAATTATATTAAGAAGATGGATACCCCAAATAAATATCTACTACTTGTAAAACTATTTTTAAACAAAAATCTTAAAAATTTTCTTGTACAGAGCCATTAAAATTTTAAATGCATCCATTTTATAGAAATATACCATTGAATCATTTCCCCTCTTTTTCTCTGTCTATTGTGGAAGTTGTGCTCTGCTTGCTCTTTTGTTCAACTTAGCCAAACCAAAGATTCAGAATAAGCAAAATAGCAAAATATCTGAGAAGTGAGTGGACATAGCAAAGAGAATAATTTATTGGGTTCTATAATTCTAGTTTAAAAATGTCCCTAAAAAGGAACTTATCGTCTACATTTTGGCTACATGTATAGATTTACTGTGTAGAGAACTCCACTAGTTTGAAGAACATATGAATAAAAAGAATATTTATCCTTTTATTTTTATATTGTACAGTTAGAATGTTATTTATTTGTGTTCTACTTTAGGTGAGCAATATTTAGGTAGACCAGCAAAAGTTTTAAAAAAATATACTAAGAGTCACTCTGATGCAAACAAATTTAATTCTTAGTATTTGGAATGAAATGGACAACATTTTGAGAGAAAATTAAAACAGTGGTAATGAGATTAACAATAAAACATAAGCCATAATAAGGTATAAGTAGCCACCTTTTGGTATTATATTAGCAACATTAAGTGTCTTCTTACACATATCACTAACTTTTAAAAAGTGCATGTGGAATTCTCTATTTTCTATTACCATCTAGATAACCAAGTCTTTTTTGTTGTTTTTTTTTTAATAGAAACTATGAAATCTGGACCATGGCAACTTCCCATCTAAAATTAAGTTACATCAAAGCTTAAATATCACCTTAGAAATTATAGTGCTGTCCATGGCCATTACTCGCAATGCAACTGTTCCATAGGTAGTACAACCTCTCATTCTAGTCCATTATTGTCCATTAGCCAAGGGGAAAAAGTGTGACAGGTGTTTAAAATATAACCAAAGTTGATGGCATTAGGGTGTGAAGCAAGTATTTGATATTTAAAAAGGAAGGAGTCACCTCCCAAAAATATCTGTTTATAGTGGTGAAGATTTTTCAAATGTAACTACCTTACTGACTGCTTTGTGTTTTCAATTATTTATAATAAATTTATATTTATTTGATATATTTGGTCAAGTTTCTTTGGTCTTATTTATAGGATGTACTATAGTTAATGTAAAGGTAGATTCATAGCATCTAAATTATGTTGCTCCAAAGTGAAATAAAAATGAAGAAAGTCTTCTATGAGGAGGAATTGAAATCAGTTATAGTAGGATGAGAAATGAGACTTGAAAAAGGATACAAAAGCAAAGGAAACAAGAAAAGAAATGAGAAGAGCAGCTAAAAGAAAGAAAAGGAGGCAGTTTAAACTCTAATGCCTTGGTCAGGGACTCACATTTCCTAGTGATAAGTTTAAATGCAAGGGTCAAATATTCAGCAGATACATAATTCTGAGACCTCAAAGAAAAGAAGCTCAGAGAAATTTCAAATTTGAAAATAACTTTGTTGGTGTAAATGTGGAAACAATGGAGAAAATGAGCAAAAACCAAGAAACCTGAACTTCCACTCATATTTAGTTTAACTCTTAAGGCATGATCTATGGAACATTTTGAGGGTCATATAAAATCCTTAAATGGTTTTCTGCACTCTGAAATTTTCCATCTCTGTTTTCCAATTTTACAGAATTCAAGATGGGGTCCTAGAGAAGAACTTGTAGTCATTCTGTGCCTTGAGTAAGAAAAAAAATTAGAAGATGACATTTCACAGGAGTTACTGAAAGGTTAAATGGAGCATCACTCTTATCATATTTTCATCTTTAAGTTTCTTGTTTTTCTAACTAGCAATCAAAGACCTTGTCTATTTTGAGGAATCAAAAATATATTGCAATTTTTTTACCTCCATTTCTGGCTGTCATCTGCTGCCCCACCTACAGGCATAGGGAGCAAAAAGTGAGGAGTGAGTGGCATATTAAAACAAGCAAACAAAAAACTGGTGATAGGACATCGGGTGAAAGTTTTAACTGCCATGGACTAGGAAATAATCAGTCAAAATGTCATAGTGACCCAATTCACTGGAAGACTTATATCATTGCTCACAGGTGGAAAATCAGCTCTGAACTTGACTACAAGACCACTGAGTTGGAAGTTGGCTTACTGAGAAACTGGAAGGAATTCATCAATTTGGCCACAGTGTTCTCATATAAATTGCTTTTAACATTGTCTTTCTATAATTCTAGAGTAAAAATACCTGTGTCCTTTCTCACTGATCCTCTTTTCCCTGTTGAATTAAAACAATGATTGGTATAACGTGGTACACCAATCTGAACAAGATCTTGGTCATTTAGGGGCCCATTCTCAGACCTCTCACAGGCCAGAAGAATATCATAGAAAAAGGAGTCAGTAAATTTCCTGAGTAACAATGAGAATCTGGAGACTGTCCTACTGATGCCGAGATGATTCTCTTCCTCTGGAAGGCAATACTATGTCATGGTTAAGAGATTGATCTCTGAATCTAGAATGCCTGGACTTGAATCCATCAGTTTTGTAATCTTGGCAAGTTACTTAAATTGTGCCTCATTGCCTTCAAGTGTCCTCATCTATTAAATGGGAAATATAGAATTAGCTGCTCCACAGGGTTTTATGGAGAATTAGCCAAATAAATACGTAAAAACAACTTAGAAAAATGCCTGGCACTTAACAAATACTATATTTAGATATATTTGAGTTGCTGTTGTATTAATGGTAGGGACTAGAGCCCATTTCCCACAATGTCCCTTCATTCTGCTTCATCTCCCATTGACTGGCCATCTTATCCCTCTTACCAACATATCCTTCATCTCAATTCTTCAAAAAATTAGGTGAAGGGCAAAAACTAGACATGGATTCGATTTAAGCATCCATCAGAAAAGAGAATTAGATAAAGGAAGAGTCATAGGAGATCTTTCTGTTCAGGGAAATTCTGGGGACCAGGAAGCACAAAAATTCCACATAGGTGAAACTGGACTGAGTGTGTATGTATGTGTATTCATTCCAAATGAATATTAAATTGCACAAAGAGTGAAGAAAATTATCAACAGCTATTCTTATTCTAGAAACTAAAAAACTAAAATAATAAAACAAAGATGTAGGAAGTTACCTAGATTTTAAAAGTAAATCTATCCCAAGGAAAATAAAAGGAAAACTATTTTCCTTCTTTATAAACTTCATATATCTATTTTGATTATATTATGACTTAAAGGATTGTGTCATGCTACTTTAGATGTAAGTTGGTTAATAAAACACAAGACTCCAAGAATGCTCAAATTCTTAATCATAACACAACTTTCATTAAATTAGGTCATTTACTATGTTGGTCTTTTTTTTTTGCCAGGGTGTTGGCTATTTCCACCCAAAATCACATAGCACCCAGGGTGACTTGTACTGTTACTTCTTTTAGAGACTGAGTTCCCACTTTGGCAGGAAACTTCGTTAAACCCATATGACACTGAAATATATTTCAAGAAAGCTATTTTTAAAAGGGGAGGCATATGACTTAGTAAAACTTTCTCTTTCTAAGATGTCTTGCCTGGTTCTCCTTACATGTTTATTTGCTGTTTGGTTTTTATTCTCCCTCCTTCATTTATTTTCGTGATATCCATTTTAAATGGTCTTCTTCTTCTAAACATACTTAATGCATGTTACCTCATTCAATAATGCTCCCACTTTTTTTTTTTTAACAAAATAGATGTTTTCTGAAGAATCATTCAAACAATTTTAAATATGTAGAAACTATTTTGAATAATTTCTATATGAAATAGAAGGTTGTGCCTTGAAAACCACAGCAATAGACACCCAAATATTTGAATAAGAGACTGACTCCAATAATAGTAAGGGAAATTCAATTGAGTCTAGTTATAGGATACTTTGGAAAATTTTTCTATTATTATGAAAAACCAGTTTTTAAACTTTTTAATCAATTTTTGATGAGTTCTCCAATTGAGGCAGTTTATTTTAGAATAGTTTAAGCTCACTGTGACTAATAGGAATAGTAGTATATTTAAATTTTAAGGACCACCTAACTGGCATCAATGCCTAGAAATATTTGAGGAGAAGGAGAGAGTGATAATTTTCACACAAAAATAATAGAAAAATGCAAAGTCCAGTAGGCAGTACTAGAAAAATCTTGAGGAACTACAGAAGCTCTAAGAAGCTTCATGCAGTTAAGAAAACTACTTCTTTTATGTGTCTTCAGCTATATAGCAGAGAATAGGAAGAATAATTAGGGAATGGAGTAAACATAGCTTCTAATTGTTCCAGAGTCAGGAAAGACATATATGCTGTCCCTTAATTCCTTCTTATCAACCCAAGGAAGTTGAAGAGATAGAATTAATCATCAGAGATAATTCTAGAAGACAAAAACAAAACCAGAGACTGTATTTTCCATGCCAACTAACCTGAGGTCCTAGACATGTCTAACCCAGGGGTATGTGACTGTTACTACACAGTAGGATCCAAAGTGATTTAGAAAATGTTATTGTGCCTAGAGTTTGGGAATGCATCAATATCAGTGGCAGTTAAGAATGTTTCTAAATATATCCAAATATATCTAGGCATATGTTTCTTATCTGTCATGGTTGAAGCATATGAATGTTTTTACCAGCACTGAACATTTTTCAATTGAATAGGTTGTTTTGTTCTTGAGCAAGAAACTCAAGACCCTAAATAATTTCCCCAAATATAGCTAGCTCTAGTGCTTGGTATTAATCCCTCGGTGCCAGGGAGGCTCATCCCTGGGAGTCATGTCCCACATTGGGGGGAAGGTAGTGAATTTATATGCTGAGTTTGGCTTAGAGAGTGGCCACAGTTGAGCAATGGGGAGGCTTTCAGGAAATAACTGTTAGGCAATATATATTACTAGGCTAAGTTTTGATTTCACAACAACTAGGTTCATAAGACAAGCATTAATATCCAGAGCTTGGTGTATTGATCTGTCCTCCTTTGCTAGGCACTGCCCATGTACTCTAGAGATTCTTGCCACTCTATAGGAAATGTAGCAGGACTCTCCAAGATGGGAATTGAATATTCCATGAGTTATACTGGGAGTCTCCACCCAATGAGACAGCACCCCATGATCACTGGAATACATTCATCCATAGATATGAATTTGGAAAAAGACCTAGACCAAACTACAAATGAGGGATTTCAAAGTGAGTTTGTCATTTTAGAGGTTATGCTTATGCATGTCTCAGGAGGATCTCACTGACTGCCACAGTAAATGGTGCTTCAGGTAGTGGTACTCCTGAGGGCTCAAGAGACATCTAGACACGATAACCAGAGCAGATATCCCAGAAAATTGGCACCCCATCAGTAGATCTTATCTTGGAATATTTGATAACCCATCTCCCCCAATGTATCAGAGCTATACTCATTTATAATTTTCCTACACATGGATCTTATGTCCTTTTTATTTGAACCTATAATACCCACTAAATATATGTCCCAGAGACTTAAATCTTCTGACTGTTCATATGCCAATTGAGTCCTGAATCTCAGCATAGTTGTAGCACCTACTCTCCAGTTCATTGGACTCACCCAGGACAACTAACAAAGGAAGACGATGGACAATGCCCATCCCAAAAAGCAGAGAGTATCTACAACTGCAAGCAAGACAGTTCCATCCATTTGCTCCATGGGATCTAAGCACCCTCTCAATCAGAAGCAGAGTGGGCATCACCATCCCCAAATCTTCAAGACTGAGGAAGGAATAAACATAAGGGGGAATGCAACTATGGACTAAAACAGACAGTATTATTCTAGTAATGAAAGAATTTTTAACACTGATAGAAAGTGGTCACCAGAGGTTCTGAGAGGAGGAAAAGGGAAGAATAGGTGTAACATGGGGCATTTTTGAGACATTGGAATCGTTCTGCATGATATTGCAATGATGGATACAGGCCATTATACATTTTGTCAAAACCTATAAAATTGTGTGTGCAAAGTGTAAAATATAATGTAAATTATAGACCATGTTTAGTAGCAATGTTTCAATATGTGTTCATCAATTGTAACAAATGTACCACAATATGAAAGATGTTATTGGGAGAAAGTGTGAGATGTGAAAGGTAGAGTATATGGGAATCCCCTATATTTTCCATATAGAATTTATGACTAGCTCTACGCAGATAAGCTTATTTACAAAGTGGCCTAACCTTACATTTGTGCTCTAGTAAAGAACACACTTAACAATCGCAATGGAATCGAATAGGCATTGGAAATAGTACCCATGAAGATAAATAAGGATATTCATGTCTTTTCTGGCCTATTTTGATAATCTTTCATCCAACTAAGTCCTAATATTCTCTGCCATTCTAATTGGCTACCTGTAACATATGTAGACTCTGAGGCATATGGGCAAGAAATTTCCAATATAAACCAGGTGCAAAAAATATTTTTAAGGATCACTAAGGAGAAAGTTTCAATCTCCCACCATCAATCATCTAAGACTGTGCAAATAACCATTTCCTTTATAAATGTGCAATCAGGCAGAGAATGAAAACATTCATTTTAGTGTGTGCATAGTCAACATACATATATGTACAAATTCAATCAACTCAGAAATTTAAGGCTTGTAGATGAAAGAATGATATTCTTAGAGATATAATGATTATATGCCTAGCACCTGAAAGAGGAGATTTAACAGACATTATCTATTCTTATCTACACTATACATTGTATCCTATGTATTTGCATTTCTATTACTCCTCTAAAAATGCCCTTTGCTATTCATACTGTTACCCTCAACCCTGGAAACCACTGATCTTTCTACTATCTCTATAGTTTTGCCTTTTTTCAAAATACATTATCAGGGAAGTGGGTGTGGCTCAATCGATAGAGCTCCCGTTTACCATATGGGAGGCCCCGGGTTCGCTTCCCGGGGCCTCCTTGTGAGGGCAGGCCGGCCGGCCCGTGTGGCAGGGTGGGCTGATGCAGCAGGACCTCACAGCAAGGGGGAGATAAGCAGACACGGAAAAAACACACAGCGAATGGACACGGCAAACACAAGCAGCAAGGGGGGGGATAAATAAATAAATAAATAAATAAATCTTTAAAAAAAAAAGCAAAAACAAAAACAAAAAAACCAAAATACATTATCATACGGTGTGTAGCCATTTCAGACTGGCTTCTTTAACTTAGCAAATTGAATTTAAGTTTCCTCCATCTCTTTTTGTGGCTTGATAGTTCATTTATTTCATTTCTGAATAATATACCTTTGTGTGGTGCAGCCCCATTGTTTAGCCATTCACTTATTGAGGGACATTTTTGCTGCTTCTCCAATTCTTGGCAATTATGAATAAAGCTACTGTTAATATTCATGTACAGGTTTTTATTGAGAAAAGAATTACATGTTTCATTCATCACTAAAGCTTAAGGGCATGTGTCTTTCAAGGAAGGAGGATTTGCTCAAGGGGAGTAAGATGAATGAATATAAGCAGTCAGGATATATAGGTGAAGCAAGGGAAAAGGCCATTGATGTGGTGACATGTAGGTTTTCTGTTTTACAGATTTTAAGATACATTAATATGCTTGCCATCAAAGCAGCCATTCCTAAATAAGAGTTATCATAGGACCATTCAAAACCTATTGAGATATCATCACTTTCAAGAAGATTCTTAGTAATATAAGTGCCAACTTATGTTAAATTTTCCTAATAGTTCAGACTAGAAAAAGTCTGAGGCAAAGTATGGGCAATATGCTATTGAGCTCTTGACTGGGATGATATTTAAAGGCAATAAAGCAATGCTGGACTTGAGTCGTCTCTGCTTCCTTATTTATTAGCTGTTGGACATAAGCACCAACTTAAATTCACCATTACTCAGTTCCTTCATCTTTAAATGGGCATAATATCTATCTAGGAGTGGAGTAGTGTAGTCACATGTATGAAAATGTTATATAAATTGGGAAATACTTTTTAAAATACAAGTTTTTGCTGTTGTTTTTTGCACACCAGTTTCTTTTGTTGCTATTGCTGTTTATATAACCAAGTCATGATCTTAGAATGAACAATTGAAAAACAAGCCCAATTGTGAGAAAGTCCTTTTCCATGTGTTAACCTTTTTTTGTTTATTTAGTAGCTAAAATCCCTACCAAATGGAAAGTAGGTCAGTTGGAGAATAGAGGTTGCTATTAAAGCAATAACATTACCAGGAAAAATACCTTTAGGGTTATGGGATGATTTTTCATTCTCAATATAGTTTTAATTTAAAGTTTTGCATATTATTTTTTTTTTATTATTTTCAGAACCAGACACTCAACAATAAAGCTAATTCTGACATATTGCCCAAAGTTATGAGTAAGAGTATAAAAATCATCTTATTTTTATTCCAAACTATGCATGAATTGCATCAAAACTTATAAAATCCCTCTGATCTATGTTTTCCTTATGTAAGATAAAGATACCCTTGTAAAGCTCAGCTAGCATTTTGCAGTTTTCTACTGGCTCCCTGATAGTTCATTTGCTATTAAGTATTTGCTATTAAATATTTCTCCCCTGTGAAATGCAGCTTCTTGATGGGGAATTTCATTGTTTGACATTCTATAGCATCTTACAGAAAGCAGTATCTTTAATCATTATATTTTACAGATTAGATCATGCTTCATCCTTACTTTCTCTTTTTTTCCAACAATTTGACACTGTGGTTGACTTGCACATTTGTAATTAGAAAGTGAAAATGCACTGCAAACAAGACACCTACACTCCTTAGCAACCAGGTCTGGTGACTAGATGCAATAACAATACAATGTCAAAATAGTATGATTGCTTCAACAATTATTTCTGTTTAACTTTAAAAAAATTTTTTTAAAAGAAGCTTTAGATTACATAAATGTTACATCTAAAATATAAGGGATTCCCATATAACTCTCCTCCTCCCCCTCCCCCATGTTTCCCCATTAACAACATTGTTCATTAGTGTGGTACATTTTTTGCAATCGATGGACACATATTGAAGCATTGCTACTAGCCATGGTCTATAGTTTACATTATGGTTTACACCTTGTACAAGAAAGGACTATACTTGAATCTTCACAGAAACTGTATTTAAAATAACCTCAAATTAAGACAACCCAAATTTTCATCAACTGGCAAATGGCTATACATTTGTGGCACATCCATACAATTGAATAATACTGAGCACTAAAAAGGAGTGAATTACTGATGGATGCAACAACGTATTTGAATAAAAAAGAAAAGAAAAACTGTGCTGAACAAAAGAAGCCAAAATTGAAAGACTACATTGATGTGAAAGTCTACATTAGTAAACTCATGTATAGTTTTAGAAAATGGATAGGTATGGAACAATTTACTGAAAAGAAGATGAGTGAACTTTCTGACATGCTGGAAATATTCAACATCTTTTTTGGTGGTGGTTACATGGGCGTGTATATTTGCTATACACAAGAGTAAAATAAAAACTAAAGTATTTTATTATAAATAAATTACACCTCAATACAGTTGATTAGAAAGAAAAGCACATAAATTCCTGTTATTAGCTCTGCTGTGGAAAACTGAGACAAGTGCGTGCTTTGGGGTAGTATCTCCTGAAGTGTGATTTAAACCAGGTGTTACAGTCCTAATTTGCTGTTCTCTAACTCTCTAAGTGATTAGAGGTTTAACTGGCATGCAAAAGACTCTGTCACCACTGTGGGGAGGCAGAAAGGAGAAAGAGAAAGAAAAAGAGTGTGAAAAGTCAATGTCACATTGCTTGATGTGAGTCTGGTCCTGGAATTGGAGATTTTCGGGGTTACGTTGTTTGCCAGGGTCAGTCTCTCTATATCACTATTGTTCTGATGTAATCATTAATAGCACTCCCTTTTACTCAGAGTTTAAATTCTAAATTACAGTCACCCAAGCTTCACAGCATATTCAAACTTGACTAGAGTCATGAGGAATATGATCAAATTAGCTAACTCTCTTCCTTCCCAAGTTTTGACTAATTCTTGAAGTTTTATCTCCTGTGCTCCATTCCTCTCTTCAAACTTGGAAGCACTTTAACACTTTATAGACCATTTCTAGAATTTCACAAACTGTTTTTTGAACAATGTGCCTACCTATCAGGTTGAAACTCCGTAATGATACACTGTAAGCCGGTCAGAGCCTCTGTCCTTGATCCTGACCTACTGCTTGGTCCTCACACCTGATAACACTACCTTCTTTCTATCTGCTCTTATGGGCCACCAAGCTTCATAGCAGAGTGAAAACTTGCTCTCTAAAATATCTTAGTCATGCTTAGCAATTTCTGTTGCTGCTTATCAAATACTTTAATTAAAGTTTATTTCGAATATTAGAGTTTAATTTGAAAACACCCCTTAAAATACTGAGAAGAGTTTGCTCCAAGGATGAGTTGACCCAGCTCATTCTGTTTCCCAATAGAACCAATAAAATCATGGATTCTTTCTTCAACTGTCATGGCATCCACTATTCTGTTTTATATGTAGTTTCTCACCTGTTCATTTCCCTATTGCTGTTAATTCCTTTGGAGCTCAGACCATGGAAATTACCCTAAGAATCCATCTAATGCATGGCAGAGGCATAGGTGTGCAATGATAGTTTGCAGGCTGGAATAAATTGTGTTTGTGATCTGACTACAGAAAATGAAAAAGAGGGAGAGAAAGACAGATAGAATTAAAAAAGAATGCTGAATCCATTAAGCCAGGAATCTCACAAGGCATTTGAGGTAATCAATAATAACAACCCAAGAAAGCCTTGCTGTTTGGTATGTGATCCCATTTAGGAGGAATCATTGCTTCTGAATTCCATGTAATTCTACAGCTTATGGAAAATCAAATTTATCAAGAGGAATACTTTACTTTAAAATCCACAAAAGTAAAATCACAATGCCCACAAGAGGATAAGTCAGGACATAAATATATAAAAATACAGTATTTTTTGATAAACAATCATAATGTTACCAAGTACAGTAACATTATTCCACCCTTTTGTTCCAGGTACCATTTTACTTAGAACATCAAACATAAGTACATATATAAATACCAACTGAAAGTTAAACAGGGAATGGGGTATATGGGAATCCCCTATATTTTCTATGGAACTCTTCTGTAATCTAAAGCATCTTTAAAAATAAAATGGAAAAAAAAGACACTGGGGGAACCTACAGAAGAAATTATCACAGTAATAAAGCATAAGAAATCTTAGAGGGATGAAAGACACAATGCAAATATTTTTTTATTTTATTTTTTATTTACTTTTATTATTTCTTTTGTATTTCTTATTTATTTATTTATTTATTGGCTTTGTTTTTTGGGAGGTTTTGGATTGCAGAAGAGTCACAACTGTGGTAGGCAGTATCACTGATGTGGGCAGTCAGTGGTGGGGGGAATATATGGGGTGTTGTGTACCTGAGGCATGCCTCTATAGAATATGAATGTATTCAAGTGGTCATGGGGTATTGTCTCAGTGAGTGGAGAACCACAGAATAACCAATGGAGTATTGAATTTCCAACCTGGGGAGTCCTGCTACATTCTTTCATAAAGTGGCAAGAATCTTCACAGAACATGGGCAGTGCCTAGTGAAAGAGAACAGACCATCATGTCAGGCCCTTGATATTGATGCTTGTACTTATGAACCTTGTTCTTATGAAATTGAAACTTATCCTAATAATATATATTGTCTAAGAGTTACCTTCTGAAAGCCTCTTTGTTGCTCTAATGTGGCCTCTCTCTAAGCCAAACTCAGCATATAAACTCGCTACCTCCCCTACCCTGGTGTGGGACATGACTCCCAGGAATGAGCCTCCTTGGCATCAAGGGATTATTACCAAGTGCCAACTAGCTATGCATTTGGAAAAATACCTTTTACAAAATGGGGAATTATTAAATTCAAATGAGTTTTTTATGGCTAAGAGATTTCAAAGTTAGTTGGGCTGTCATTCCAGTGGTTACACTTATGCTCATCTTAAGAGGATCTCACTGACTGCTGCAGTAAACAGTGCCTAAAACAGGGAGGCTCCTGAGGGCTCTAGAGACATTTGGACACTATAGGCAAGGCAGCAAAACCCAGGAAATCAATACCCTGTCAGTGGGCCTTACTTTGGAATATATGATAATCTATCCCCCCAATGTATCAGAGTTAGACTCATTTATAATTTTCTTACACATGGTTCCTATGCCCTTTTTATTTGCACATATAATTAGCACTATACCATTAAATATGTGACCCAGAGACTTAAATCTCCTGGCTGTTCATATGCTGGGTGAGCCCTGAATCTCAGCAAAGTTGCAGCCCATACCTACTCTACAGTTCATCAGACTCACCCAGGACAACTAACAAAAGGCTGATGATGAATAACAACCATTCTTAAAAACAGAGAGTATCTACAACTGCTAGCAAGATTGTTCCATACATCTGCATCAGGGGATCTTAGCCTTCTCTCAATCAGAAGCAGAATGGGTATTACCATCCCAAAATCCTCAAGATTGAGGAATGAACAAATATGGGGGGGGGGGCAGGAATGCAACTATGGACTTAAGTACACTTATTATTATTCTGGTAATGGAAGAACTTCTAACATTGATATAAAGACAGTGGTCAGCAGAGGTTCTGAGGGGAGGAAAACAAAGAATAGGTGTAACATGGGGCATTATTGGGACATTTTAATTGTTCTGAATGACATTGTAATGACAGATACAGGCCATTATACATTTTTTCAAAACCTATATAATTGTGTGGTACAAGGTGTAAACCATAATGTAAACTATAGACCATGGCTAGTAGCAATGCTTCAATATGTGTCCATCGATTGTAAAAAATGTACCAAACTAATGAATGATGCTGTTAATGGGGAAACGTGGGGGAGGGGGAGGAGGGGAGTTATATGGGAATTCCTTATATTTTAGATGTAACATTTATGTACATGAAATAAGCATAAATCATATAACAAACACTTGTCGATATATAGAGTATTTCCTCCACCCAAGATATTTCCTTTATACTCCTTCCCGGTAAATCTGAAGCCTAACCCTCCCAGAGGCAATCAACCTTTTTTTCCATGGCAGATTATTTTTTGCCTGGTTTGAATTTATTTTAGCATTTCTAGAATATGCATTACTTTGTGCTCAGCTTCTTTCACTTAGCATAATCTTTTAGAGATTCATCCATGTTGTTGCATGTCTTAGTTCATTTTTATTGTTGAGTAATATTGCATTGAATGCTTATATCACATTTTGTCTATTTATGCATTTTTTCCAGTTTGTGGCTACTAGGAATAAAGCTATAAACTTTCTTGTACACTGCTTTTTGTGAACAATGTGTTTTTATATTCCTTGGGTAAATACCTCAGAGTGACATTTCTGGATTATAAAGTAGAGGTACATTCAATTTTATGAGAAACTCTGCTTTTATAAGAAAAGCAATAAGAAATTGCTTTTCTCTGATGACCAATAATACCGAACACATTTTCATGAGCTTATTGAATATTTGCATATCATATTTTATGAAGTATTTGTTCAAATCTTTTGCCCATTAAAATTTTGGTTGTTTTTTCTTTATTATTGATTTGTATTGGTTCTGCATATAACCTGGATAATAGTCTGTAATCAAATATTTTCTCCCAGTCTGTGGTTTACCTTCCTTTTCTTAAAGGTGACACTTGAAGATCAGAAGAGTTTAATTTTGAAGAAGTCCAATTTGTCATTTTTACATTTAGGTCTGTGATCCATTTCAAGTTATTTTTTGTGTATGGTTTGAGGTAAGAGTCAATGTTCATTTTTCTTATTATTTTCTTTTTTTTTTTTGCACATTTTTATCCAATTCTTTCAGCAAAGATTACATGATTAAGAATACTTTCCTAAAGACGTGGGGGATTAAACAAGGGAGGTAGACCTAGAGAGTAATTTGTCTCACAAAAGGACACTGAGTTAACTCATCATTTTAAGAAATGGGCAGAGTATAATAATAATAAAAAAAAAGCCTGTTTAACCAGATTTACTAATTGAGTATGAGGGAGTATTGGGTATTGACTTGTTTGCAAGCTTAGGTATTAATGAGCAAACCCATGTTCAAGAAATTATATGATTGATGCCTGTCTTCCCATTTACATGGCTGCCTTCTTACCAGATATGAGATTGTCTCCCTATCTAGCCCCTAACCTATCTTTCCATGACAGACACTGCTTTCTCACCTGACAGCCACCATTCTGTAACTAGAATCTTCAGAGTCTAAGTTAAAAACAGCAAAACCTAGGGAGAAAGAAATTCTCTCTCCCCAGTTTAGGTCCACTTTCCAACTACTAAATTAATTTTCTTTTTCCAAGAACTTATACTTCCCAGATAACTGACATTGGGAATGCATATTTCATTTAAGGGAGTCCTCCATCTACTGTCCAAAAAGATGTCTTCTTACCTGATGTCTCCATTGCAACAATTTCAGATTATAATATTTCAACTTCCATATAGGAGTTTTGGAAGAAAAATCAATCAGGAAAAAATGTAGAAAATACTTTTTTTCTAAATAAAAAAGCAAAACTAGTAAATCATTTCCATTAATGTTCTAAAGATCTCATGACAATATCCTGCCTATATTTGGACTCAGCATAACATAGATTTATGATGCCCAGACAGTCTCAGAAGCTTTCCCCAGTGTGTCTTCCTGGGATTGGCAGCTCAGCCCTAAGATAATGTATATAAAATGTCTACTTTTTCTTCTTTCTATGATTTCAGGGATCACCGCCCTTTCTCTTTGCATTCAGTAACTGAGTTTTCAGCCAAGACGATATCCAGTCTTCCTTGCTACAAACCAGTGCATTATATTATATAAGCTTATTTATACTTTAAACATCTTTTTAAAAGTATGAAAAAGAAACTGCCAGTTGTATTAGTCAGGGTTCTCTAGGGAATCAGAATCAACAGGAGATATCTGTAAATAGTATGAGATTTTATAAAATTCTCTCATGTGACTGTGGGGATGTGCACGACCAGATTCTGCAAATAGATCGCAAACCAGGGACTCTGATGAAAGTCCAAGGAAGGCCCTTTATGAATTCCTGGGAAATGTTGGCTGTCCAAAGACAAGCTGAGAAATTTTCTCTGAATGCCGAAATCACCTTCCCTTTTAAGGCATTCAACTGATTGGATAAAACATCACTCTTTGCTGCCAGCAATCTCCCTGATTGATGTAGCTGTAATCATCCATCTATGCAGCAAACTCACTGGTGACCAAAGTCCATTAATGTCCTTGTATTACAATTAGCCCAGTGCTTGCTTGAACAAACAACTGGGCACAATTACCTGGCCGAGTTGACACATTAGCCTAACCATCACACCATCTTTATTTCAAATCAATCAGTGAATGCTGAAGGAAAGGGCAAACATCAAGAGACATGAATATTTGTTTATTTTGTCACTGAATTTCCTATAGTCAGACTTATCATTATAACTCAATAAATGGAGGAAAGAGTGTTAATGATTAGTGAGTCTGAGCGAGGTGCTCCAGTAAAACCGTATTAGGTTTTGCTTCATAAAAACTCTTGAACAGGGCCAAGAGAATAAGAGCACTTATTCTTTCCCTTTCAGGAAAAAAAATGAATATATATCCTCTCTTTCCTACTATGTCTCTTTATATTGGCCATATGTGTATTCATCCCATCTGCATCTAACTTTCAGCAGATAAATAGATTATCTATATTTTTACTTTACATGCATGGCTGTGCTCTGGAAGTCATGCTTGTTCGTCTATTTCAAAAGGCCATTGACAATCTGTGGTCCTGATCCTGGAAAAATATCTCCAGTAAGGAATATCAGTTATTTAGAAAATGTGATAATTTCAACTACATTTTCCTTCTACATTTTTTAGGAGAAAAATAGTTTGGGAAGTTTTTACCCTGGCCAGATATTCCAAGCAAAATGTCCAAATGTCTCTGGTTATTTATTTTCCTTGGTGCACCTATCTCTGGGTCACCCATGGATCAACTCCATTAGAATATTCTTAGGTGCATGACTGAAATCCAGATTCCTTAGCCACACTCAGACCCTCTGTGTTAGAATCTCTGGGTTGAGGTGCTAGTGTCTATATTTTTGAGCAAACAATCCCAATCATTTTATGACCTGCTCTACATAAAAAGATTTTATTAACATTTAATCCTAGCCAAACAATGCCATCAAGAGGGCAGATATGAAGAGTTTGTTCTTAATAGCAGGTTTACTTGGTATAATGTATCCTGGATAAGGCTGTTCCCCAGTTAATGGAAAGGCATAACATTTGGTGGGATGAATGAACCTTAGTTAGGGGAAGTATAAATTATTAGCTGATCAATAAACTTTAGTTTGTTTCTGAAGGAATTGAGGAGGTTGGTCAGGGAGAGCTAGTATCTTTACTACGATGGAGGTGTATCAGATACTGTGCCTGAAAGAATGAACGGTCTCTGATTTGCAGGCAGGCATAATCAGTGCCTTTACGATCAGGAATTAACACTAGTCAATCCTCATTATTCAAGGATTTTGTGTTTGCAAATTCACCTATTTGCTAAAATTTATTTGTAACCCCCAAATCACTACTCACTGCTCTTTCACAGTCATTTGGCGACACGCACAGAGTAGAAAGAAACATTTGAGTCTCCTGATGTGCGTGTTTCCAGCTGAGGTCAAACAAGGCAACACTGCCTTCTTGTTTCAGCTCTCGTACTGTAAACAAGTGTCTTTTTCACATTATATTTAGTGTCATGTTTTCCATATTTTGCTATTTTTCTTGGTGACTTCTCTATTTATAATGGCCTCAAGTGTAATGCTGAAATGCTGTTTAGTGTTCCTAAGCAATGTTGTGCCTTACAGATAGAATATGTACATTCAGGCATGAGTTATAGTTCTGTTGGCTGTGAATTCAAAGTTAATGAATCAAAAATCTATATTAAATAAGGTATCTTCAAACAGAAACACACTGTGAAACAACCAATTGATTAACTAGTTGGTGAAAATATGACTTGAGGCTTGCAGGAACTTAACCCTGTATTTCCCCTAGAAGCAATAGTTTAGTTTTCGCTAATTTGGTGTTCACGGTTACTTTATGAATCGTAACTACCATGAATAATGAGAATTGACCGTATCTCACTTCTCTGATAAATCCTTCCTTTAGGCATCTTTATTTCTGCAGCCAGTGCCCTTATCCTCTCTTTTAATGTCTGGAATCCTAGAAGTCATATTTGATTTTTCCTTACTTCCTGGACCTATCACATAATTTCAACAATTTATCTTTTATCATGTTTCTTGAATCTAGTTTCTTATAAATGTCTTCAGACCCCACCAAAGCTTAACCATGACTAATTTGCATATGTAAATTTTTATAAACTCCTAAGTATTCTCCTTGCCTACTCTTACTCTCTATTCCAATAGATCACTTTGACCAGTTACCACTTCTATATAAAAATCTTCAAGATGAGTCAAATATAGTACACATTCCTCAGGCCAATAAGTAATCAATTTAAATGTTAGAACTTAGAAGTCAGGCTGGGAACCAAGTTGTACCAGAATGGATCACTAAATGATTATAAAAAAGTGTAACAGTTACTTTTTGTTAAAGTAAATAAATAAATAACCAAATCCTTTATTTTGCACAGGAAATGCAAAAATTTTGCATTTATATGAAATAGATTTGACTTAAGGAAAGAATAGTTATTTTAATGATCTTCCCCTACTTTGTTAGCAATTTTCTTTCTGTCTCTTAGTCTATACCTAGTGTTAGCTATGTGTGGTGGTTTGGAACTGTATGTCCCCAGAAAAACATGTTCTTAAATCTAACTCATTCCTGTGGGTGTAAATTTATTGTAAGTAAGACATTTGATGAGTCTACTTCAGTTAAGGTGACCCACTTCATTCAGGATGGGTTTTAATCCTATTACCAGAGTCCTTTATAAACAGAATGAATACAAAGACAGAAAGAATAAGCCATGGAAACAAGAAGCTGAAATTAAGAAACAGAAGAGAAGAGGGAACCCAGCAGAAGCCCATGTGCCATGCCATGTGACAGAGGAACAAGGATTATCGGCAGCCGGTCTTTGGGAGAAAGCATTACTTTGATGATACCTTGATTTAAACATTTTTCTGGCCTCAAAACTGTGAATTAATAAATTCCCATTGTTTAAGTAGAACCATTTCATAGCATTTGCTTGGTGCAGCCTATGTAACTAATATGCCATGTATAGCCAGAATTCCCAAAGTACCCATTGTTATTTTACAACCCTGTGTCTTTTCCTAGAGTGGCCGTTCCCCTTAAGCAAAAGTCCTGGATTAAAGCAAAATGTAAGGAAAGATGTCTTACAATTTAACTTTAGCTTGTTTTTTCCCTCCCCTTCTTTTCTGTAGCAAAGGGAAATTGCCAGCTCTGTCACAGTTTGTTCATGAACAGAAAATAATCTGGAGATCAACGAAGGAAACCTCTCCTCAAAGGTCAGACACATTTGAATCATTGGCAAATCCCCTGAAGGGTGGCTTCCCTCAGGAAGGCGAGTAAGTAGAACCATTTTCCAGGAGTAAGGAGCCACATTGTGCACTTTATGTGCTAAAAGTCTAGTAAGAGAAAGGCCTTGCCTTTTTTCGAACCAAGGAAAAAGTAAAGAGAAAGCAGTCCTTCTGGATGTGGGGCTTAATACCAGAGAGGTTCCTTGTCTAGAAGTCCTGGGCTGATGGACCACTGAGAGATATAGGAGCCTAAAGTTCTAAACAGTAGTATGGGCAACCTGGAAGCCCAAGAATGGACATCTTGGCTGAGCTTAGCTTTGAAGCAACAGGATGACCCTTAGTTAGAGACATATGGTGCAAGCTGGTATGTGAGTCAGCAAGGTGCTGTCATAACCATGGCCCACCAGTTTCTGTTGTATACTCTAGGTCCAGTTATAGGACTGGTTTTCAACAATGAGAGCATTACCTGTTCCCTTTCTAACTCCAACACATTTCTGGATTGCATAAGTCCTCAGGGTTATTGGAAAAATTAAGCAGAGGGGAAAAAAAGCTTATTTTTAAATTTTAAAGTTAGATATGGTATTTTTAGGTGCTGACAAGATGTATACTTAAGAAACGTTATCAAATGTACTTGACTCTGATTCTAATATATGCACTCAAGCCAAGGAGAGATCATTGAGTATAAAAATGGGACATGCAGCACACAGAAGGCAATTCCATTATCTTAGAGAGACTAACAAGATGAGGGATGAGCTTGGTAATGATCAGGTGCCAAAAATCGAGTTGTTAAATCTTAGGAAGAACCAGACTCCAAAACACAATCTGTCTTTCGCGTTGAAAAGACACGGCGCAAAAAGCAAAAGGAGTGGACATTAATGCGTACTTGTGCAAAGAATTTTGAAAGTATTATTCCCATGGGGTCCTTTAGGAAGTCACAATGCTCTATGCTAGCATGCATCTCTGTTCTTAAAGCATCATCCCCAGAATTCTGAAAATAGGGCAAGGGTCCAAATGTTGGAACCATTACAGACAAGACTGCTGAGTTAGGTGGAGGCTTGGTCAAGGTAACTGGTACATACCACAACAAGGTGTTATGATTATATAAATCCTTAGTAATTAGAGGCAGATTCAAACGATTCTGATAAAAATTGATTCCTGTCACAAAAGGAAAATAATTAAAAATTTCAGCCAGATGTATAGATTATTTATAGAGACATGCTAGTTTTAAATTTTTGATGATCAAATAAAAAAATTCAAGGGAATATTTTTGTGTGTTACATGGAAACATATAGTCTAAAATAACAGAAATTAGCAATTATGATATTATTATTATCTGTAAAATCCAAAGCCCTTCAAACTAAAGGTTCATTGTCCAAGTATTACTTGGATTTTTATATTTTGGGACTAACACGCTGCATTTTATAAACAACACAGTGTTACTTTATCTAGTCACTATTATTTAACATAAAATAATTATAACACTAGCCAATGCAGAAAAAAAAATGAACCCATTTTTGTAAAAAAAAAAGAATTGTTTCCATATGAGTAGAGAAAGAAGTATTTTGAAGAGTCACTTAAAGGATTTAATGTAGTCACCTTTAGGTAGCATGATTATGAGTGATTTTTGTTTTGTTTTTCACATTTTTCTGTTATTCAAATGTGGCACATTTGAACATGAATTACTTTATAATTATTTAAAAAACATAATAAATGTTTTTAAAAACAATGCAACCCATTATTTCCAGGTAAAACAGATTTCTGTTTTGCATTCATATGCAATTATTGTTTCAATTTTTTTTATTTCTTTGGGTATGTATGTATATACATCAAGATATTTGAAACAAAACACATGCTCCCATTATTTTCTTACCATACTATGGCTGTGACTTACACAAGGCAGATTTCAGAGATTACAAACTTTTTAGCTACTTGTATCTATGGTATAAATTGAAAGCTTTTGATGCTTACCCCAATGATTACATTGTTCCAGAGATCATTTAAATAGCTTTCAATTTATACCATAGAAGTTTCTCATTACTCGAGACTAATTGGTCCAGGAATAAAACCTACCTTAAATAAATCTACTGAAAATAGGGTCCAGATTTTCATAGTAAATTGCAATCAGGAATCTATCTTAAAAAATAAGACTAAAGATATAAAAATAATTGTATTTTATATTTAATGAAATTTAGTTTATAATAGCATCTGTAAATAAATAGGATGGATAAATGACACATCTAAATTATAATTTGGCCATTTTTAAAACATTTTTTTTCTATTAGTGAACAAGATCATCCTTAACTTTGACTTTTGCAAAACCATTGAGTATGTCATCACACTGATAAAACTCTGCAACCAAGGTAAAATCTGGTGGAGGAAAATCCATACTGCACCAATGAGATTTCTTATAATATTGACTAGGTGGCATTGGAGAGTTGAAACTCATTGGCATCTTGTGGACTCCTATTTCTCTTTGCACCTGCCTACCCAATTCTGTTACTAGACTTGACTGCGTTTAAGACACACAGTTTGCATTCTGAGATCTCTTGTGATATGAGATTTTTATTCTGTATCATTCTAGAGTTACAGCTCAACCATCAATGTAGAGATGAAAAGTTACCCAAGGAAGAGCTGCACGATTACTCAAATTGGTATTGATTTTGTCATTTTAGAATGAAGAGTTTATGTTTGTTTCTGCTTTCCTATGCTAAATTTTAAAAGCATCCAATAGCTTCCCTTAATGACAAACCAGATATTACCCAGGACAATTATCCAAAAGCAGCCTTCTATAGAGCAGTAGTTCATCAAACATAGATATATCTAGGACCTCCAACAGACTTTAGTACATAGTGGGCTGATAGCTTAATGATAAAACAAACTTCAGATGAATATATAGTATTCGACAACAGAGGAGGACCTCGAATGCAACATGTCTTAACATTCTTATATTAATAGAGTCATAAAATTTCTTTAGAAGGTAGGCTTTTATTATAAATGGATTAATTTAAGGTACATAATTACATTCCTTGCCAGATGGCAAATAGCCAATCTTGGGTTGTACAAGATTTCTGACCTTCTTTTCACCTTAGTCACATTTGAGACTGACTTTCAAAGAGTCTGAGCTTCTTACAATGTTATATTTTATTAGCCTTGGAACAAACCCAATAATCATAGGGAGTATGGGTTTTAGTTTTCCTGTATTTAAAACCAATTGACTTCAGAAAAATTCTTAAATGGTACTTTGCATTTTGAAAAATGCATAGTTCAAGACTAAAATGCAAAAGTGTTCAGTATAAGTCAGTTGTGTAAGATTGAAATTTTAAACAGCTCTTAAATTTTCATGACACGTGAAACAATTATTCTGCCATGTCCAGCAACTGGTCTTGATCTAAATAATTCCAGTATTTATGTGTTTCTTACATTATTTTCACTAATCTTTATTATTTATTTACTTTATATATATTTTTATTAGTGATGTTTTGAGCTTATGAAACAACCAAGCATAATGTGCAGAATTCCTATCCATTATCCCTCCACTGACACCTTACATTGCTGTGGAACATTATTTACCAGATTATGAAAGAACATGATCAGACTATTATCACTAACTATGGTCCATAGGGTATACTTGGTATATTTTTTCCATAGCACTCTCTTATTAACACTATGTATTATTATTGTACATTTGTTATAGTTCATGAGAGAACACTCTATATTTGTACTGTTAACTACAGTGCATCTTCCACCACATGGTTCACTGTTATACAGTCCCTTACCTTATACATTCTTTTCAAACTGTACACTCAGTGGTTTACATTTTCATCAGAGTTGTGTAGTCATTGCCCCAGTAAACCTTTCCTTAGTCCAAAAGAAAAAATCCCATAATAATCTTTATTATTTTTTATGCAGAAAATATTAATCTTGAAGAACCAAATATTAACATATTCAAATGTCAATGACTATCTGAAGACAAGCAAAAGCATTCACAACTCATTATCTAGCCTTACCTTTACCACACTTTCTAAATATAGGGAGCTTAAAAATAAAAAGCTGTAAATCAGTTAAGAAATTGTCAAACTAATAGATTAAACTAAATTTAAATATCCCTCACTTATTTCTCTTTTAGAGCCAGAGTTAAATTCAAAAGATAATTATGATATTATTAATCATGCATTTATATACCATTTTCAAGGAATATTGATTTGGACATAAAACTGAACATAATGCAGATTTCAGAATGTGTAGAAATAATTTTTAATGATGATAAATATATGCTTATCTTCTTTTTCATTTCCCATTAGAAACTTAAAAATACTTAATTAGCTACAAAAGTGCAATAAAAATAATTGTCTACTTGTGGACTAAACTCAAAAAAGAAAGATGTTGAAAAGGTCTTAGGTGTTTGAGATCTAAGTAGTAAGGCTTTATATCAGCCTAATGAAACTCCCAAGCATGACATTACATGACAGGCAAACTGCTCTTTCTCTAGGAGATGTTACAAAGGACATTCATTATCTATTAATAGTGTCAGATTCATGGAGAAGACTGTAGGTATTTCACTGAAACAATGACACTGTTTTAAAAATCACATAATTTGGGTTTAGAAGAAAATGTCCTATTCTGTTCACTGAATACCTATTTTAAGAATTTCTTGAAAAAAAAAACATTTTAAAAATAAGTTAAGAGAATTCTAAAATAGATACTATTATCTGATAATTTTGTTTATAACATAATGTTACTCTCTTCCTTATTCTAAACAGTAGCAAAAAAGTTGTAATAAAATTTTTATAATTTATAATTACCAAATTATTTCATGAATCTATTCAGGCTTTTCTCAAGCTGGGTGTTCCAGGGAACACTGGTTCTGGTGAATGCTAATAGGTATTTAATTTAAAAAGTGTCCTGTTGTAAGATATTTGAAGAATGCCAATTGAGAAAGGTTTTGGATTTAAACTTTTTAGTATGATTATATATTCTCTTTAGAAACTAAGTTGTGTTTTTTTGTTTGTTTGTTTGTTTGTTTTGTTTTTTAAACTGGAAGTAAAGAAAGCTGAAAAATAAAAGCAAAGAGAACCTATGCCCTGACCCTGTATAAACACAGCAGAAGAATGTTTCTTACGTGGCTAAACCAGCCTGGACCCGGCACTGAGAGCCAGCAGCCCCCAGCAGGACACAATGAGGAATGGGTGGTAGCCTTCATGGCCCAGCCACTAAACATCAGGAAGGGAAAATGGCATCTCAGAAGACATCATCTTTGGTTAGACAATGCCAGTCCAGGCAAGATGCTCCCATCTTCCAGGTGGTTTGAGAGGTCAAAATTGTGTTTCTACAACCAGTTGGATTGAGGCTCAAATGAGAAAGTAAGTTTAGTTTAAAAAAAGTATGGAAACTTGCATTCTTTGCATATTTGAGTCTGTGGTTGAGATTTATTTTAACTATAGAAACATCTCTTTGGATTAAGATTCCTAGGAATATACTTTATTTTATTATTATTATTTTTTTTGGAATATACTTTAGAAAACAGTAATCAAGCTCATTAATTCCTGATTCTATATATCTCATATGTACTGAGCTGAGCACCTTTCTTTTCAAGCAGAAGTTACTTAATAGGCTTGTCTATTTAAGCCTTACTCTATGTCTATGAGTTATCGAATATTGATAATTATCTTTATCAAAGAGGAAAAAGAAACAAAGCATGTCTAAATGATCTATGACCTTTGGTACATCTCGACTTTGGCTTACCAATTCATTTTCTTGTCAGCCTGTAGATTTTTGGTGTGGCTATTATTTATTAAAGCTAATTAGCTTTGGAGAGCCGATGTGGCTCAAGTGGTTAAGTTCCTGATTCCCACATGGGAGGTCCTGGTGTCTCCTAAAAAAAAGCCAAGAACAAAAACAAACAACAAGCAAAACAAATGAAAAAACCAACTCAGGGATGCTGATGTGGCTCAGTCATTGAGCACCGGCTTCCCACACAGGCGGTCCCAGATTCAATCCCCAGGCCCTGGTACATCCAAACAAACAGATAAACAAACAAAAACTAATTAGCTTTCACATTAGAGCATATTTTTCCAACCCGGGTTATTCTTTAAAATAATCCCCGTTAGACATTTTTTCTAAAAATTGTTGCAAACAGTGAAACAATGTTGTGACATGTTTTGGAAATTTCTTCAAAGTTATTTTACAAATTATAACCCAAACTTCCTTTTATTATTTTAATTTGCTTGTCCTTTTAGATCAAACATGGATCACCAAAACTCAACACTATGTAGTTGTCTAGTGACTTTGGAAAGTTTAACGAACAAGACCTAGTTTTAAAAGTTGAAGATTTGCTACTATTAAAAATATACCTAGCTCACATCAGGCATGCATTCAATATTTGTTTAATAAATTTAAAAACCCTGTGGGCTTTTGTCACATGTTCATTGCATTATTAACAAAAGCAGGTCAAGGATTATTGATCAATTTATACATTCTCTAAGGTTCCATAATATGCAATTCAGGTTTTTATATTCAGGTCAGATTGCTCTAGCAGATTATAAATATGATTGTCAATATGAGGAAATGACAGTAGTAAGACTGAATAATGAAATTGAGAAATTCTCCCAAATTTATAACAAAAAGTTAAGAAGACAGGAAATAAGAACAATTAAAAGACATGAAGACCCACTATGGGAGGTTGTACAGCTGACTAAAAGAGGACCAAACAAACAAACCAAGCCTAAAAAATTATCAAATAAACAATATTTTAAAAATTCTGTGTCTAAAAGAGATACAAACCTTAAAAACAACAATGTCTCTCAAGTGCCAAGGAGATAAATTAAAACAAATCCAAAATTAACATAAATAAGAAACCTGCAGGCTTGCAGTAAAATAGAAAGAAAATTTGGCCACTTACAGATTGGCATGAGTTCTTCTGGACTGTAGAAGAAAATTAATAAAACCTTTATTCACAGTTCTTGGTGACACTGATTTCGACCTAAGGAAAATTCTACCCTAGCAAAATAACCAAGTGATTGTAGCATCAAGTAAAATACTTTCACTAAATCATGCAAGGATTTAGAAAATTTCACCCCCACAAACCTTGTCTTAGAAAATTATGCTAGAATGTCTTTCATCAAAATAAGGGGAATAAAAGAAAGAAAAAGAATTAGGATTCTGGTGACTGTGGATGCATCAATTAAGAAAGGGAATAGGGCATATTAGATAATCTCCACCCCCCACCTCCATTCTTAGGGCTTGAAGCAACAGGCATTTTATTTCTCACTCACACTACATGTCTGGATCACACTAGTAGAGGGATTCTGGGCTTCACGGTTATCATTTGGGAACTGAGTTTGTTAGAGGGTGCACCATCTTACACTGTTGACATCTCAACATGAAATTTCAGGGTTTTCTGTGCCTGAATTTAGGAATAAAAGCATGATTCTGCCTAGAAGTGACATGTCCCTTAGGATCTCATTTTGTAGGTCAAAGCAAATCATGTGCCACATCTACCTTGAAGGGGAAGAGAAGAAGCAATTGTTCAAGAAAGGAAATATAATCATAGAATATTACCTGACTATGCATTTAACAATATTTATGTATTCATAATAATATACCTTCTGGTTTATTGATTTTTCAACATTTAAAACCAGCTAATGGACATAGAGTAGATGATTAAATAATATTATGCCGCAGAATATTAATTCTTATCCTTAGTGTTGAAAAATCATGACAGAAAAGATGTATGATACTTTTGCTTTATAAAATGTCCATAACAATGGACCATGGTTTAGAATTTAAGTATATTACTGAAAGTCATGATTACAATCAACACAGGAGGTAAAAATTGTAATAAACTGTTTTGGATGGTGGCCTGGAGGGGAGGTAGAAAATTATGTAAATTAGCAAGAAGTCAATAGTAATATCTCAAACTGATTATTCAAGACAGGACTATATTAGTATATTGTAGATTTGAAAATGCCTATCCGAAAAACTGAAATGTAGAAATGGTCAATAGTGGTTCCTCAAATGAGAGGAACAAAGGATGAGCAGTGGGGAAGGAAGCCAACGGCTTTTATTTCAAGCCCTTAACATTTTACATTATGGGTATCTATTACTTTCACAAGAATAAGACATCAAACTAAAATACCACTTAGAAAACAGTTTAAAATATGGATCTTTTCTCAGAAGACATGGATATGAGATATAAGAATTTTTATTATTTTCTTACTTTTAGAGATTAAAATTGTTCAGTACCATTTTTCTAGAATTTCAGATTCATTAGGACTCATTATATTACAATTTTTGTCAGCAGATATGCTCCCTAATTTTCTTTTCATTCCATCCTCAAGCAAATGCTTTCCATAGAACAGGCACTCAAATGTTGGTACTTTCCCTAGAGCAGGCACTCAAATGTTGGCAATGCACCAAGAAGATATGTACAATTGCAATCAGTTAAGGCTCTAGAAAAATTTTATTTACCTAAATTGACAATAACAATAATGTACTAAAATATGTACCATGCTCTTCATTGTAAAATTCTTTCCTTGCAAACAGAAGCACCCACAATCTCACACATTTATTCACATTCAAATAAGTGTTATATATGGATATGGATCTAAATCTGATATATTATTCTTCTGTGTATTAAAGTTTGACATTGATAATTTTTTTGAAAAATGTTCTAAAAAAGGTAATTGAACTTCCTATAGAAATATTTGCAATTTTATAGGTTCTCATTCATACACAGGAAATATATTGTCTGAAATTTTACCTAAGTTAATTATTAATATTGATCTTCCATTGAAGGTAAAGATAAATGCATATATTAATAATGATTCAAATCAATAAATTATTAAATATAACCTGAATTTTCACAAAATATTAGGCCTTATCTTGATGATATTATTTTTAGTAAATTAATGTTTCTCTCTTTTTAAAAAGTCTTTTGCTGGAAGTGCTTGTATTCACAATTAATGCTCATCACTTATCTTTTTACTGGTGATTCCTAAAGAATATTGGGCATCAGCTTCTTGGACAGTTGTCGCTATTTTATCTAATATTAGAGGCCGAGTTGTGCCGCATTCTAAACCATTCTTTATTATGGCTTAAAGCAGATTTCCTATGTAAAATAACTCACAGATCTGCTTTTAATACAAACTGTATTTGTTCAGGAACCTACTGACAAGACAAATTTTAACCATGGTGAGCTTAGTAAAGATAGTTAGCAAGAGCATACTGTCAGGATTTAAAGGGAAAATCATTTCTCACTAAACCATCAAACCTAGAATGGTGTTGTCTGATGGGATGTGCATACTAATAAGTCACTGGCTATTAGCTTTTATTTTTCCTGAGGCCTGCTTGTTTAACTGGTAATTCTCTATTCCTGCAAGGCTATGACTTTCTGAAAGAAATTTCTGCCTCTTGCTTCATGGGAAGATTGAGGTAGCAAAATAGTTTGTAATAAGAAAGAAGTCACCCTTTGCCCTAAACACAAAATAAACCTTCAACATACTTTCAGAGGCTCAGCAAAACTTGGCTGCATTGTTTAAAAATGTGTGTGCAGGTGAAACTCCATAACTTTTCATTCTGTCTGGGTCTGGAGACAAACAATGTGAAAAAATGAAGAGAAAACCTGTTCTAGAGAAAGTTTTAGTTTCTCTAGACGTAGAAATGAATATCCGATCAGTGTCTGAATTAATGTATTAAATAGCATTCTCCTGATTTCTTCTGTATTTAAAAAGAGAATTAAATACCAGAGTATATAATGCCAACCTTTCCTTTCAACTCATAGATCTGTTAAAGCAGTGTGAAAATATTCATTTGCTCTTCCATTTCCTTTCACTGAATGAACTTCCATTAAATTGTATTCAGATCCACAAGCATTCTTACTTAGCTACTGTTAGGAAAATATGTCCAAAGAAGAGGTTATTTTATTATAATATAGAATATGTACTTTTCTCATGTGTGAGTGTCATGCAAGTAAACATGATATACGAGGATAATAACAAATTAGAAAAAAATAATACATATGAGAAAAGCTTTACTTAAATATTTAAAAATAAAGCTAGTATATCTTTAAAAACATGTGACATAGATTATACACAGAGTAAACATATATGGAATTAAAATCTAAGTTAATACTTAATGAAATGGAAAAATCAATTTATTTCTTAGGTGCCGTATTTCTCATTTTTGATGCAGTTTATCCATGTATGTGACAATAATTCATTGAAAATGGAGTCGTTTTTACATTATATATATATAATTAAGTATATATTAATGACTTTATATATACAGAAAAAGTAAAGACACACTAATTGGGAATGGAATTTACACAAGAGTATTAGGAATATTTTAATGTAAAGTAATACAGCCTAGCAAGAAATAAAAAATGTGATAAGATAGAAAATTAATATAGTAACTTATGGAGTTTTAAGATTTAAGTTGAATTGCCAATCATCTAGTTCTACTTACTTTTACTGTGCTTTTACTGTCCCTTTTCTACAGATTCATATATGAAATAATGTAGTATTTTTTTTTCTGAGTCTGATTTCTTTCACTCAGCATGTTTTTAAGTGTATCAATCTTTTTGCACATATTAAGCAGCTCCTTTTATTGCTGTGTTTTATTGCTCACAAATTGCCTTATACTTCTTTATTTATATTTTATTTATATCATTATGGATAGACCACAGTATATTTATCCATTTACCTGTTTGTGGATGCTGGAATTGTTTCCAATTTGTTGAAAAATTCATCCTTAAGCCATTGACTTAAATTGGCAACTTTTTCAATTGGCCATATATATGTGAGTCTATTTCAAGATTCCCTATCCAGCTCCATTCATCTATAATTCTCTTCATTAATTATACCACACTGTCTGGTTTGCTCTAGCTTTATAGTAAGGGTTGATGACCTTTATTATTTTTCAGAACTATTTTGGCTATTTTAGGCTATTTGAATTTCCATATATCAAACCATCACATTAAGTTAAATTTTTTGATGAAACTTCATGCTGGGATTTTTACTGGGATTGCACTGACTCTATAAATCAACTTGGTAAGAAATGAATATTTTGATTCATCAACATGTTACATCTCACCATTTACTTAGGTCTCCATTAGTTTCTTTCATTAGTGTTTAATAATTTCAAGATACAGCTATAGTGTAGTTTATTGAACCTGTCCATCAAATTATTATGTTTTGGGATATTATTGTAAACAATATTTTTTCAAATTTCATTTTCCAATGGTGTGTAGCTAGTATATAGAAATAAAATTGAATTTTATATTGACCTTTTATTATGAGAGCTTGCTATAGTCACTTTGTACAAGTAGTTTTTGTGGGTCTCTAAAAGTTTAGGTATCAGGGTAATGAATGCTAGGCAAATGACACAAGCTGGGAAATGTTTTCTCCCTATTTTCTAAAATAGTTTGTGAGAGATTTGTATTATTTCTTATTATTTTGTAGAATTGATACAGGCCTGAAGTTTTCTTTGCATGTAGGTTTTCATTAAACAATCAATTTTGTTGATAAACATCCAACTGTCCAGATTTTCTATTTCATTTTGAATCAGTTTTGATAACCTGTGTTTTAGGAGTTTATCAATTTCACAAAGATTCCTGATTTTATTGCTTATAATATTGTCTCATTATCTTGATAATATAGTTAGGATCTGTGTTTCTGTCTCTTCTTTTATTCCTGATATTAGTAATTTGTCTCTTTTTTGTTTGTTTGTTTTTATATGAATGATTCTATCTGGAGGTATATAAATGCTTTTAAACTTTTCAAAGAACTAATCTTTTTGTTTTATTAATTTTTTCTACTTTCTTTTTACATATCTGTTTTCTATTTCATTGACTTCCCTTATCTTTATTAATTTGTCCCTGCTACTTATTTGGTCCAATTGCCTTTATTCCACTAGCTTCTTGTGGTGTATGCTTAGGTCATTCATTTTAGAACTTTCTTCTTTTCTGCTAGAAGCATTTAAAACAAAACATGTAACTCTAATTACTTTTGTAACTGCCCCACAAAGAGTTTGATGTGGTGTTATTTTCATTCAATTTAAAGTATTTTCTAATTTTCATTGTAATATCTTCCATGACATGTGTTTTATTTTGGATTTTCTTATTTAATTTAAAAATATTTGTAAATTTTCCAAATGCATTTTTGTAATTGATTTCTAATTTACTTTTGTTGTAGTCTGGGAAGATATAACATCAGCACTTTTGGAATTATTGAGACATTGCCAATCTTGGTGAAAGTTCCATTTTTAAGTCTGTTACTGATTTCCAGCTTATTTCCATTATGATCAGAGAAAGTGTTTCGTATAATTTCAATATGTTTAAATGTAATGAAACCTGTCTTGTGACACAACATATGGTCTGTCCTGGAAAAGGATCCATGAGCACTTGAAACGAATGTATATCCTCCTCTTTTGGGGATAATCCTCTACAAATGTCTTTTAGGTTTAGTTCACTTATCATATTACTCAAGCTCTCTGTTTCTTTATTTACCCTCTGTCCAGATGTTCTATTCAAAGCTGAGAGTGCTGTATTGAAGTCTCTATTATTGTAGAGACGTCTATTTCTCCCTTCTGTTTCGCCAGTGTATGCCTCATGTGTCTTGAGGCACCAAGGTTAGATGCATAAATATTTATTACAGTTATTTATTCTTGGTGAACTGCCCCTTTTAGTAATATATAATAACCTTCTTCATCTCTTATAACAGTTTTACACTTATATTTATTCCAATATTGCTATCACTACTCCAGATCTTTTTTCAATACTATTTGTTTGGAATATCTTTTTCCAACCTTTCACTTTCCACCTGATTGTATCCTTATGTCTAAGTAGAGTCTCTTGCTGACAGCATATAGATGGCTTATATTTTTTATCCATTCTGTCTTTTGTTTGGGAAATTCAATCCATTAACATTCAATGATATTACTGTAATGACATTACTTACTTGATATTGATATTTACGTCTTTTATAAGGGTTGAGGAGTTTTTGATCATTATTTCCTCAAATGTTCTTTCTCCCCCTTTTCCATTCTCTTCTCATTCTCGGGCATCTATAATGTGTATGTGTGTGTATTTCATATTGTTATTCAATTCCCTGAGACTATGTTTCATTTTTTTCCATTTGTTTCTCCTTCTCTTCTCCTGTCTTTTCCAGTTCAGATGCTCAGTCCTCCAATTCACTAGTTCTGTCTTCCATCAATTTAAATAATTTGTTATAAGCCTCTAATGTATTTTTAATCTCATCTCTTGTGTTTTTCATTACCATAAGCTCTGCTACTCTTCTTTGCAGGATTTCAAACTGTTCTTTATGCTCACCCAGCATCTTCATAATATCCTTTATCTCCTTAGTCATATTTTTCTTCAACTCTTTCAATTGATTTGGGAGTTGAGTGTGGTTATCATTTGATTAGTTGTCTTAAATCCTGTGTCTCCTCAGAATTTTTGGTTTGTTCCTTTCACTGGGCTATCTCTTCCTGTTTCTTCTATGACTTGTAATTTTTTACTGATGTTTAGGCATCTGAATATGTTGGTGAATTTACTCTTATGTCAATTTATCTCTCTTGTCTAGTGGTTTTGTTTCATGGCTTTTCTTTGATTTTTGTTTCAGCTTATTCTAAATCTTTAAAATTGCCCAGCTTACATTAACAAAATTGGGCCAGAGACTCACTAATGGGGCACAAAGCCACTCCTGGGGTCTGGGACATGAGACTCCTAAAAAGTAGTTTTTCTCCTTCCAGTTTCCTGGGAGGCCAGCAGATGGTGCTCACTGGTGAATCTTTCCATGGAGGTTCTCTTTCAACCTCCACTTGCCTGTGATTCTGGTCTGGCCAGAGTTGAGAGTCAAAGCATGTTCTGCTGACCAAAGTCACTGAAGAGAAACCACCCTGTCCCCAGTAGCATCTTCCTTCTTTACAAGGAGTAAGATGTCTGTTCACCTCTCAGTTGGCTGCAGTGAGCCACAGGTTTTATCCAGGCTGTTGGGAATGTATGCTGTTTCCCAGCAGTGGATGTTAGTAACTCAATCTT
>JAQZBX010002007.1:36494-76117 GCA_029593785.1 Cabassous unicinctus | reverse complement strand
TAGTATATATTTTTTTCATCCTTTCACATTCAACGTTCTTGTGTCTTTGAATTTAAGGTAAGTTTCTTATAAACAGCATATAGTTGGGCCATGTTTTTTGTTTGTTTGTTTGTTTGTTTCTTTTCTATTTTGGTGTTTTTATATATATATATATTAAAAGATGCTTAAATTACATAAATGTTACACAAAAATTACAGAAATTCCCATGTTCCCCACCTTCCACACTTCCCACAACCTCCCATATAAACATCTTTCATTAGTGTGGCACATCACCTGCAATGGATATACACATCCTGGGGCTTTGCCACTAAACATGGACAAGAGTTCACATTGTAGACCACACTCTCTCCCTCACAGTTCTGCATGTTATATGCTGATGTAAAATGGCCTATACCTCTCAGGGTAATTCCCAAGTCCCAAAAAAGTCCTTGTATTACAAGTGATTTTCCCTATCCCTACCCCAAAAGCATCCAGTAGCTATTGGCTCCACCTCAATGTTTTAATTTTTTTTCATTGCTTGAATTACAATATGTCTACAATACCAGTAAGTCCACTCTAGTCCATAGCTCTTACAACAATCCTGAGGAGTCTGGGATGGTGATGTCCACTCCACCTCCAAGGGAGACATGGCTTATATCCCATGGATAAGATGGATGGGATTATCCTGTCTGCAGCTGCAGATTCTCTCTGTTCCCTGGGATAGCTGTTGTCCATCATCATCTCCTCACCAGGTGACTTGGGTGAGTCCATTGAGCTGTAGAGTAGGAGTTGCAGCTCCACTGAGATTCCAGGCACAGCTGGCACATGGGCAGGCCAAAGCTCCAGTCTCTGGAAGTACACCTACAAACTCCACCACCACATATAGATTTGAATAAAGGGGAGTGATGGACCATGTGCAGGGAAGACTTATTTGAGTCCAACTGTGTCACTCTCAGGAGCACAGATTCCAAAGTAAAGCCCACTGATAAGGCATCAATGTCTGGAGCGATCCACCCTTATATAGGACCAGAGTGTCTCCAGAGCCCTCAGGAGCCCCTCTGTGTGGGGTGATATCCACTTTGTTGTTCTATGGGATCCCTCTGAGGTGTGCATAAGTGTTACCTCTGGGATGACCTCCTGACTCTCTTTGAAGTCTCTTAGCCATATGAACTCATTTGTCTTTACCTTTTCCCCCTTTTATTCAAGGTCTTTTTCCAGTCATATTGCCAGTTGGCACTTGGTATTAATCCCTTATTGCCAGGGAGGCTCATCCCTGGGAGTCATGTCCCATGCTGGGTGGAAGGTAATGCATTCATATGCTGAGTTTGGCTTAGAGAAAGGCCGCATGTGAGCAACAAGGAGGCACTCAGGTGGCAACCCTTAGGTACCCCATAACAGTAGGCTAAGTTTCAATAACAAGAGCATGGACTCATAAGGCTAGTCATGAATAACAAGAACCCATTAGTGGACCATCCTCCTTTGCCAGTGGGTCATGCTTTTATCCCCATTCTGCCATTCTCTGCCTTTTGATTGAAGAGTGTAATGCATTTATATTTAAAGTAACTACTGATAATTTAGGGCTTTCTATTGCCATTTTGTTATTTGGTCTTTGTAAGTCTTATACCTTTTTTGTCCCTGAATCCTTCTGTTAATGCCTGCTTTGATGTTTATTTGATTTTTTAAATATTATATCACTTTGAATACCTTCTTCTTTCTTTCTGTATATATATTTTTTTGTGTTTTCTTTCTGGCTACCTTGGAGCTTAAATTTAACATCCTAAATCTATAACAGTCACATCTGATTTGATACCATCTTAACTTGAATAGTGTGGTGGTTTGAAACTGTATGTACTCAAGAAAAGCATGTTCTTAAATCTAATCCATTCAGTGGGTGTAATCCTATTGTAAATAAGACCTTTTAATGAGGTTACTTCAGTTATGGTGTGGACCACTGTGAGCCTTAATCCTCTTACTGGAGTCCTTTATAAACAGGATGAATGCATAGAAAAAGAGAAAAAGACATGGAAGAAGCTGAAATCAATGAGACCTGGAAAGGAAGTGAGAGACTAGTGGACATTTCCAGTGCCTTGCCATGTGACAGAGTCCAGGCAGCCAGTCTACAGGAAGAAAACACCACCTGATGCCTTGATTTGGACATTTTTCTCAGCCCCCAAACTGCAAGCTTGTATGCTAATAAATTCCCATTGTTAAAGCCAATTCATTTTTTCTTTGAGGTACCAGGGCAGGAAATTGACCCCAGAACCTCATATATGGGAAGCCAGTGCCCAACCACTGAGCCACATTGGCTCCCCTGAGTTGGTTTTTTTGTTTGTTTGTTTGTTTGCATTTTGTTTGTTTATTTGTTTTCAGGAGGCACCGGGAACTGAACCTGGGACCTTCCCATGTGGGAAGCAGCTACTCAACAGCTTGAGCCACATCTGCTGCCCGATGCATTTCATGGTAACTGCTTTCAGCAGCTTTGCAAAGTAAAACAAATAGCATATACATGCACTGGTCCTATACCCCTCTGACCCCACCTTTTTAAAAAATAAATTTGTTGAAATTTATATCTTTATACATTGAATGTCCAAAACTATGAATTCATCATTACTTTTTAAATATATATATATATTTATTAGAGAAGTTGTTAACTTACATAACAATCATGCAAATGTGCAGAATTCCGATACAACACCCCTCCACCAACACATTTCATTGTTGTGAAACATTTATTAGAAATTATGAGATAACATCATCAGACTATTACCACTAATTATGGTCTATAGCATACATTTGGTATGTTTTTTCCACACACCCCTAGTATTAACACAGTACTTCTTTGACATTGATGCAAGAATATTAAAATATTGCTATTAACTAAAGTCCATAGGTTACATGAATTGTATTTTTCCCATGCATCTCCTTCATCTTCCCACCTTCTAATAGTGATATGCATTTATTCCAGTTCATAGAAGAACATTCTTGTATTTGTACTATTAACCACAATTCTCATCCACCTCTTGGTTCAGTATGTTTATCAGTCCCTAGATTATCCTATAGCTTTCCTTCAATTGACATTTACATCCCTAGACTACCCCTTTCAGCAGCAATCCCATCCATAAACCAGCTGTATTAGTTATACTCACTATAATGTGATACCATCAAATCTATCCATTTCCACACTTTTACAGTCAAGCTAATTAAAACTTCAACATACATTAAACATCAGTACTCCTTCTCAGCCCTCATCCTATCTCCTAGTAACCTATATAACATTACTTTTTATGCTTTTGCATTTTATAATCTGCAAGTAGTAAAAAAAAAAAAAAGTATAGTTACATACCAAAAAATACAATGTAATAATACTGGCATTTATAATTATCCATATGGTTACCTTAACTGGACACTCTTTGTTCCTTTATGCTATTTTGATACACTGCCTAGTGTCCATTTTCCTCCCCTCCCCTCCCCTCCCTTCCACTCCCCTTCCCTTAGTAATTTTATAAGACAATTTAGATTTTGTCTTCTGCTCTTAAGGCTGTTCAATTGAAATATTCTGAATGGAATATTTCAAGCTAATTTTTCTGGTAGATTGGTCTTCCCTCCATGTGGTGATTTCCCCTGAGGTGTAACAGTGTGCATTGAGCTATATCTTTCACATGGTGCACACTTAGGAGGAACCATTGCTGCCTGGAAGTCTCGTGCCATCTTCCCCTGTTTATAGTTCTGCACTGATAATGTAATTTTAACACATTTATAAACATTCAAGTATCATCTTCAGTCATTTATTATTATTTTTAGGGGAATATAAATTGTCTTTACACTCTGATAAAATCATTAAAGTTCTACAGAGGATCTTTTTTCAAAAGTCTTTGTCTGGTGTGTCCAAAGTCTTTTCTTCCTCATTGATTGTTTCTTCTTCATTGGATGGGCCATATTTACTGTTTCTATTTTTTTCGTAAACTTTTTTTGCACACTGTACACTTTGGTATTTTGAAGTGTTAGCTCTGGGATTTAGTCCCTGAACTTTTTGTTCCTTAAATTTTTATCCAGATAATGAAATGACACAGATTTCTTTTAATGCCAGGAGCTAACAAAAACAAACAAACCAAGGCAAAAACAACAACAACAACAGCAACAACAAAAAACACCTTTCAGCTTTTGCAAATTGGCTGTGTCTTGGTTGGTGCTCACCTTCAGCCTTTAGCCCTCCTATTAAGCAGATTATCCTGAGGCAAAAGTGAAGTGCAAGGTGCTTTCTGTCTTTTCTGAACTTACCCCCACCCCCACCAGGCTGCTCTATTGTATTTCTTAAAGCAGATAATCCTTTGCCTTAGGCCTCTTTGGCTTAAATGTTTCTTATACTGCTTTAGCTGTCTGCAGTCTGCTTCTGCCTGCAGGGCAAATTCTGGGAGATGGAACCAGAGAAGAGTTTCCTGGTTCAGTCTTTCAGGCTGTTTGGCACCTACATAAAGGCAACCCAGTATGTCCATAAGTGATCACTAAGATGGGTGTCTTAGTGTCCCAGGGCTGCAGTAACAAATTACCACAAAGTTGGTGGCTTAAAACAACAGCAATTTATTTTCTCACTGTTCTAGAGACCAGAAATCTGAAACTAGGTCATCGGCATTTCATGATTGGTTATACTCCCTCCATTGGCTCTAGGGAAGCCTTTCTTTGCTTTTTCCAGCTTCTGATGGTAACTGGCAATTCTTGGTGTTTCTTGGTTTGTAGCTGCATCAACCTATCTCTGCCTCTGTCTTCACATGATATCTTTCCCCTGTGTGTCTCTGTCTTTGGGTCTCTTCTTATAAGAAAAAGAATCATATTGAATTAAGGGCACATACTACTCCAGTATGACATTTTAACTAATTATATCTGCACTGACTCTATTTCCAAGAAGGTTACATTCTGAGGTACTGGGGGTTAGGAATTCAACATATCTTTTTGGAGGAATCATTTCAACCCATACATTGGAGAACTTGATTCGGAGAAGCTAGGTGATTTGCCCAAAGTTGTTCAACTAATAAGTTGTGAAGATGGGATTGGAACCAAGGTCTATCTTATTATAAGTCTCAAGCTCATTCCATGATCCCATTTTATTTCTCTCATGCTCCTACTTCTTCTTCCTTCTTCCACACTCTGTTCTGGCCTGCCATTTTCATCATGCTTTCTCTTCCATCCACACTCAAACTTGCCAACTGCAGTGAGAGTCTGCCTTGACTTGCCTTATGGATCAAGTTTGCAGGGTTGCTAAGCTCCATGACCCTCTGTTATTTTCCACTGGTCCATAGTACTAGCATGCATGAGGCTGTCAGGTCTAAATCTTGGGCATGTTCTCAGATTCCCTTGATGACTTACTTTTTTTTTCTTAGAGATCCACCAGTTACCCCTCCATTCTCTAATTTTGGTGAAATACCACTGGCATGACTTGGAATCTGGATACCAGAATGACCACTGAGGGGCTAGATGATACAACTCAGAAGTGTTGAGCAGTTTACTTCACATGGGGTGAACCTTAAGCCATGGAAAACAGGAGATGGGTGGGACCTGAGCCCTCCTTTTTTGCTTTCATGGGCCATTCTGAGGTGTGGCTTTTCCTTGCTTTTTTTGCAGAGAAGTCCCAAATACTAAGTGAACACATCTGCTGAGCAATGGGCTATGTCTCTTTGGTTCACAATGAATTAGGAGCCAGTAATTCACCATATTGTGTGGCCATGCATCTTTCCTGGCCTCATTTTCAAAACAGCTTGTTCTCATATTAATCCTTGTCCCTTGACCCAAGATAGGGATCCAGAGCTCTGGGAGTAAGGCTGAATTCCCACCCAGGTATCCTACACAAAAGAAATCCTGAAAGGAGTTGTCATGTTTTGGAAAGAACCAAGTCACATCAAAGATCAACTTATAATTTAAATAAGACTTCAAGTGCATTGATATTCAGCATTTACATTCCTGCCTGTTCCTTAAAATATAATGCATTTTACAGTTATCAAAAACAAAAACTGCTTTTCAGCAGCATTTTATATTCTACTTGTTCAACAGAAGGTGCTGGCATCCCAATATATTTTGCTTAGTTTTGGCTTTAACCATTATGATGAAAGAATTCAAGTGTAGTAATGTCATCTTTCTGAATGTGGATGCAGAAGGTGCCAAAAAGTGCCTGATGAACTAAGAAAAAATAGTGAATTATTTATTTGTTCTTTCATTGAACTAATTTTTAAATTCTTTTTCTATTATGAGGAAGGCTCTGTAGCAAGCTTGGTGAGAGCTACATGGATGAATCAATCACACATCTTATTGTCAAGGAATGTTCAGTCTAATAAAATATCTTTTTGAAAATTGTGGTGGTGGCATTTTTCTTGCTAAAGGAGCCATGGCTGCTAGTATACCAGAGGCAACATACTTATTGTTAAAATTTTCCAATATTAATGCCTTCATACTTGTTGGCAAATATGCATTGTCCTAAGCCTCCTCATACCTAGACTACTGGGTACCTTTCTCATGATCCAGCCAGTAAAGCAATAATGCCTGGCAAGGCAGGGATTCCAAGACCACCTTCCAACATCATAGACAGTGTCTCATCTGATTGATAGGTGCTCAGGTGTTACCTGTTGTTAAATGTTTGAAATGCCTTTCCTGAATGGAGTGATTGTGTGTCCATTTTATCCAGATAATCTATATTCTCACTTTAAAAATCTTCAACTAGGATTGTGGATCTGTCTCTATCTCTTTTTAATTCTGTCCATTTTTGCATCATGTGTTTTGAGTGTCTATTATTAGGTGCATACTCATTTAGAATTATTATGCCTTCCTGATACATTGGCTCATTTATCACTATGGAATGTCTCTCTTTGTCTCTTGGTAATACTCCTTATCTTGAAGTTTATTTTTATTTTTATTTTTGTATTTCAGATATTTATTTCAAATTTGTTATTTATTATGAATGACTGAAATAAAAAATATAATTGAATCCCATCATCAACATCATCATCATGGAAATGGCTTTAAGAGAAAACTGGTCAGATGAATATTATTGCTTCTTATTTGCAACCAGTAAATAGTTGCCATTGATAAATAGACAGCCAACACTCTGTCAAGAATGCTCAAGATATGGTATATAATACAACAAGCCTGTTCATGGAATAGGAGAGTTAGACATGCCAGAAAATAACTTATGTGAACTTCTTAATTTCATCATACAAGACAAGCACAAAAGCACCACCCATGCCTCTGAGAACATTGGACAATGTTCCCTTGAATAAAGCTTTCTCTCCTTCATCACAAGCAAATCTTCCTCCAGCAGTCAAGCATGCCTTTGCAATTGATATCAGTTCTTTATGCCCTCACTGCATCATCATGGAGTGATGGACAGTGTCAAATGGACAGTGTCAAATGGGTAGGATGGACTGCAATTATCCAGCTGATGAAGATGTGAGTATTCTTGGGATCTGGAAACATTCCCTTGATGGTGTCATAGATACCAAAGTAGGGGCTTGGTAGATGATGACACATTAAAGCCTTGGTACAGGCCCTTAATTCCATCAGATTTGTAGATGTTAACCAGGCAGCCACTGAGGCCTCTGAATTCCCTTTCTGCTCCAGCTTTCCCCACATCTGCTGCTAGATGGGTATGGGCAAAATCAAGAGGGTACATGAAACACAAGGATGTAGCCTTGGCAGCACCACCAGATGCCAGGTTCTCTGCAAAGTAGCACCAGAACTGTGTCCTCTTGTCCACACCACCCAGGAAGATCTGCTTGTATTTATCTTTGAAGGCAAAGTTGAACACCTGGGTGGGGAAGTATCTGATGACATTGGCCAGGTTACCATGCCAGAAGGACAAGACTCCCTGCTCCTTGGGGATACAAACCACACAGTCTATGATGCCCTTGTACTGTTTATCTGTGGCAATTTGCTTGCTGCTGTGCTGCACCTGCAGCAGCAGCTTGACTCGCTCAATGGGTGCTACTGCAGTCTTGGAGATGGCTGCAGCCACCCCACCTGCCTGGACATCCTTGGCAAAGGACACAGCAGCATCTGCCATGTTGAGAGGAAGGAGGAGGCAGGCAGTTGCTGAATGGGGCTGCGAACTGGCTTTGACTACTCTAGGGCTTTGGGGTGAAGGTTATTTTTCTGATAGCCAAATCTACTTTCTTATGCTTAGTTTGCACGGTATAACTTTTTCCATTCTTTCACTTTTAGCCCATCTGTGTCTTTACATTTAAATACTTCTCTTGTAAATAGCATGTAGATTGGTCTTCATTTTGTTTTGTTTTTAAATCCAGCCTGACAATCTATGCCTTTTAATTGGAATTGTTAGTCTATTTACATTTAATGTAATTGGTATATGGATGCATTTAGACAAGAATTTTTCTATTTGTTTTCCACTTATCATCTCTTCTTTGTTCCTCTGTTCCTTCTTTCTTGCTTTCTTTAGGTTATCAAATACTTTATAGTATTTTATTTTAATTTCCCTATTGACTTTTAAGCTAAACCTCTTAGTATTTTTTTTGTAGTTGTTGCTTTAGTGAGTAAAATATACATCAGTAATGTATCACAGTCTATTTAGTGTTCTTATTGTACCACTTCATGTGAATTGTAATATTTTTGAAACAGTATGATTTCATTTATCTTCCTCCCTCAATCTTGTGCTATTATCATATACTTTATGTCTGCATATGTTTTAAACTCCAAAATATAATGTTACCTAGTTTTTTTGTTGTTTTAAATAGCCACTTTTTCCTGTCCATCAATTTGCTATCTAGTGTCATTTCAGTCCTGCCTGAAGGAATTCCTCTGGCATCTCTTGTTATGTAACACTATATGTACACAGAATCCACCCAGTGTGATTCTGCCTGCTTTGGGTTGCTCTCTAGTGTCTTGAAATAGAAACAATTGTGGATGAAAAAATACCTGAGATGACTCAACTTGTGATGACTCATCTCCAGGGGCCCAGCCTTTCTTTCAAGGCAATAGGAATGAGATTACAAAACTAGGAGCCCATGAGCTGGTTTCTGCCTATAGACATATTTACTGACTTGCACGAGGTTTAACATATTTTAAATTTATTTTAAGTCTGGAAGATAAAATTGTGGATTCCTGACTTTTCTTGGAAAATTAATAACCTTGTGAATATGAGACCTTGAACCCCATTTGGCATCATCAGCCAGATGTGACATAGGTCTCCTGTAATCATCACCCAACCCCAAGATGAGACTTGTGCTCTTTAGTTTGCATGGTCTTTCCTTCCTGGTTCACTCATCAACATTTTCCTGCTGGTCCCTGAAGTTAAGAATAAGGAACTAGAACTTCTCCATGGAATAATCATCTAGGGGTATATCCTGAAGTGATCTAGGAAGAGAATGGAGATAATTTATACATTTGAAATTCACATCAGATAAGAGGTTAAATGGGTAGTTCAGAATTCACTGTGTTTATGGCTCCTTAATATCAAATTAATTCCCTGAAGGAAATGTGAATATGGAGAATTTGGTCATAGTGAAAAAAAATCTCTTGGACTTGTAGATGAAGACTCCAAGCCTGAATAAATGGCCATTTATGTTTCTTTGATTAGGTAAATTTATGCAGGCTGGCTAGAGGACTTCCACCTCCAAATCACAAGCAAGGCCAAGTTTTCTGAAAGTGTTATTCAACCATTGAAGTAAAGCTTAATCATAAAGGAATGGTTCAAGAATGTCATCTTTTCGGAGACGATGAAGTACCAGATCATCCTGGGAAAAATGCAAGTGAAATGCAAATTAATCTTGCTGCAACAGTGGACAGACACATTGGGAAAAACTTTCCTCTTTACCTTCTTGGAATAACTTTTTGTTTTTTGGTTGTTACTTTAAATTTTGATAATGCCTGGATTACTTCAGACTCATGTTGCCTTTTAATCTAGATTCCATGACCCTGCTCAGGGGCCAGTACTTTAGTGCTGAGCCAAAGAGTAGGTAGGAAACAAATATAACACGTGTAGAAGGTGAATGCATCTCAAACAGAGATGGTCAATGGGAAAGAATGGGATTCAATGTGTAGTATGAGAAGAGGTTAAATTTTTGCTGTGCACTCTGCAAGAAGAACCAGAGAAGGAACTCTTCATTTCTAGCTGGGTGGCACAAATGCTAATTTGTCCATGCAGACAGATAGGCAAAAACTCTTTGTCTCCTTTTATCTTCTTTGGGGCTTCATAGGGGGAACATGAACTTTCTCTGATAATAGAAAATTAGAAAAGACAAGAGGAATGAGATCTTGGCCCCAAATCTATCCTTTTAGATTAATGCTCACTAATAGATATTACAATATGGTAGATTAATGAAAACCTGATAAACCCTGCAGCTGAAGAAACACTTTTTT
This sequence comes from Cabassous unicinctus, assembly GCA_029593785.1. Taxonomy (NCBI): domain Eukaryota; kingdom Metazoa; phylum Chordata; class Mammalia; order Cingulata; family Chlamyphoridae; genus Cabassous; species Cabassous unicinctus. Next base: position 65,782 of record JAQZBX010002007.1, on the reverse strand, counting down.
TTTAACAGCCAGGCAGTCAAGAGATGCCCAGAGATTAAAGAGCAATTCAGATTAAGTTACCTTCTCCATTAGGAGATCCTTTCCTGGGCAAGCCATCAGTTAGAGGAAAGGAGCAAAGAGTTGCTATGATCACCAGAGGTCATTTGTTCATATTGTACTTTGTGGCCATAGAAATGAATCTGGCAGAGTGGGTGTAGCTCTGGTTGAGCACTTGCTTTGCATGTATGAGGTCCTGGGTTCAATCCCCAGTACCTCCTAAAAAAAGAAATAAGAAAAAAAAAATTTGGCACATTCAAATATTCTATACTGGCAGGTTACCCAAACACAGGTCAACAGGAGGTAGGAGTAAGGGACAATGGGATTTTGGATAAGCACCTGTTGGAAATCATAAGAAGCATGGGTGAAGAGAAATGAATGAGCCTGCAAGTGGTCAATTGGCCAGTGTGCCAGTGGGGATTATTTTTTATCTTTGAATTCCCATCATTTACTTTCTGAGGTGGTTTGAACTGTGTGAATTTAGCTAAGTGGGAACTCTGCTTCCCAGAATTCCTTATCCTGTATGACTCTAAGTTAGGGGTGGCCACAGGAGAATTTTGTCCATGAGTTGGAAGGTGGACATGAAGTAGCAGCTTATTTTATGTTCCAATGTTTGGGTAATAGGACTTGTGATGGCTAAGTTCATGTGTCACCTTGGTCAGGTTTTGGTGTCCTATTGTTTGATCAAGCAATCACTGGCCTGACTGTTACTGTGAGGATTTTTTGTGGACTTCAATCATCAGTAAGCTGAGTGCATCTGTGGTTGATTACATCTACAATCAATTGAGGAGATTGCCTTCAACAAAGAGAGAGGTCTCCTCTAATCAGTTGAAGGCTTTAAAAGGAGAAGTGATGATTTCTGCAGACAGAAGAGAGAATTTCCTCTCAAATTCCACCAGCCAGCTTCTCCTGGGGAATTCATTGAAAATCTTCATTGGAGTTCCCAGCTTGCAGCCTGTCCTATGGAATTTGGACTTTCCCATTCCCACAGTTGTGTGAGACGATTCTTATAAAATCTCATAATATTTATCTCCCATTGGCTCTGTTTCCCTAGAGAACCCTGATTAATACAGCTTGCCAAGCACTTTGGGAGCCCACACATATGGCCACCCAATGTGCTGGATTGCCTTGTTGGCATGGTAGAGCATCTGCACCTACAAATTTCCCAGCTCCCACAAGATCTCCACCTGTGCACAGCTGGAGGTGTCAGATTCTGAATGGCAACCATTTTGTTAATGTTAGAGTTGGTAAGAGACAGATATAGTTTCTGTTTGTGTCTGTTTGGGGATTCCAGCTTATGCTTGTGGGTTCCAGTTCATCATTGATATCCACTTCCTTCATATCTTTCTTCCCCTACTGCCTGCCCTGCTGACCTATGGTGACTTTAGGTCCAATGCAGATGCAGAGGCAATAGCTTTGCATGGACTTCTCCAAACTCCATATCTAATCTCTGTAGTAAACCTCTTATTCTAAATCACATAGTGGTTCTGCTTCTTGGATAAATTTCAGCTGATAATCTCACTCTGCAGTTGGCATATGGTTGATAAACTCCTGGGGTGTATGATTGCAAAGTTTTTGTTGAGGCACTCTGTCCTCCTAAGTTCTCATTTCCCTTCAGCTTCAGGCTCTAAGAAAATCTAAGTTAAACTATGATGATTTATTAAATTTTATGTTTTTAAAATTTATCTGGAGATAAATTTAAATTTTATCCCTTTAGTGTCAAGGCCACCTGAAATGCAAAGATTCCAGTAAATTTACCCTGCAGAGATGGAATACTGCCTGTCCTTTGTCTCCACTGCCCCTGCCTTAGACACATATCCTTGAGAGCAAAGCAATCAATACTCTTTTTCCCCTATCACTTGAAGGTTGGTGAGTCCATCCTAGTTTATTTTTCCTCTCCTCCCTTTAAGAGATAGTGGTGAAACCACTTTCCTAATTCAGAAAAAGAGGGGCTGCTTTTTCAAGTTTATGGAAAACTAGCTATAACTCTTACGTTGGAAACTCAAGGAATTCAATACTTAAGGCTGCTTTATTTTATTAATTTTTTTTTTCTGGTAACATAAGTATAACACAAAATTTCCTATTTTAACCATTTTAGCCATTTCTTTTAGTTAAGACAGTAAGAAGTATTTATGGGAAATGGGGGAAAAACAGCTTGCCGAGAAATGGGAAAGAAAGACAGAAATATGCACTGAGATTTGATAGGGGCTCCTCTAGACAGAGAGAACCTTTAACCACTTTTAAACATACAATTCAGTGATAATAATTATATTCTCAATATTGTGCTACCTTCACTATTGAGATTTATTTTTTAATATGTTATTTTGAATTGTGGGAATGAGAGCCACATATCATTGCATCAAGGTCTTATGCATAAGAGGAAAGGAATTAGCATTTGTTGTGTATATGCTATATACCCTGTGCTTATCTGCAGTATCTCATTTAATTCTCACATTTATGCAAGGAATGGTTATTATTTTTCTTACCTCACAGGTAGGAACATGGATATTAAACAACTTAGCTATGTTCTGATAACATAGGGGTTTGTTGGAATTTGAATATAGATCTTTCTAGTCAATAACCTCATAATTTCATAATAATGGTTAAGAAGGAATTTCAGTTTGCTTGTTCCTTACACACTTTTCTATTGAGCAAGCAAAATAATCAAACTTTTTCTCTGAAGTGTGAATGTATACAAAAGGAAGGCTAATAAGATAATGGGGTTTCCACTGGAAAGAGCAATGCATTCAGCACTGCCCACCATTGTCCCCATCCTTGTCAGGGGCTTTACACAAGCTCCCTTGCTCCAGGCTCCATTCAGGAAGGGAAACATCATTCTTTCCCATAAGCAGTTTTGTGTTTCTTTTGTGCAAAACACAACCATACAATTTGGCAAGATCTTGGGACAGTTGCCACTACCACACCATTATTTTACCAAAACAGAATGTTACCTAAATCCACTTCCCACTAAATTTGGAAAGAAGGTGATTCATTTACTTATTTTGCACTTTTAAATATCCACTTACCATAAACAGTTCCCATCAAAGATGAAGACATGCTAATGTTGTCTCATGGTTCTTGTCTAGTTGGGCTTTATGATGAGCATTTCAACTTATTAACTTACTTAATGAAGAGTTCAATTGAATGAGAAGTCTAAACCATTGTGGCCCATACCACAATAAATTAGTTTTGTAATATACTTCTCAAATATTGTGCTATTTGGGCTTTCTTTACCATCCATGCTCAACTCAATTTTCCTTCCTATCACCAACATCATTCTCACTGTCACCACCAAAAAGTACTTAAGTGCTTGTGTGTGATTATGGGCTGTGTCTATGGGATATGAAACATTTAAAATAAGGCAGTGTGTCTAATGAAAAGAGAAGTTTGCAATTCTGTGTCAGCACAAAATGGAAACAAGTTTACCTTCCTCCTTCTTTTAATATAAAATATATATGGTCCCTGCTCTTCCATAGTTTATATTAAGACAGTGGTTTTCAAAGTAGGCATTTCAGAGTATTTTCACATGGTACTGTTGCAATGGGGTTGGGGTGGCTTTCAGCCCCATTCTCACAAAAGCGACCTATTTTTTAAATCAATTTTTTTATAATGAGATATTTATATTGCAGTAATATTTTGATTAGGGAAAAGAAAAAACAAGCTTCTACTACTAAAGTTTGAAAGCCACTAATGTTGGCTAAGGCTCCTGATGACTTTATGTCTAGCCCAAGCATGAGTTGGACAGGAAGATGTCTATGTCATGTACTAAAGGTGATGAATCTGAAATAGAAGGCAAGTCTAAGAATTATACATAGGATATATATTATGGACATCAGGTAGGGATTCCAAATTCATTTCTGGTTTTGTGTGTTTGGCAAAGGGTTGTTAATGAATATTTAGCTCTTATCTGACTCTAGGATAGTCTCAAAAAAGGGGGGTTTCAGAAAGGCTTTGAGTAATGGTGCTTTTTTGAGAGGTAGGACAAGGAGTTACTCAGAACTAGGAATCAAAATGGAAGTGACTAGGTCACAGAAAGACCAAAGGTTGGGAAGACAGGAGGCCTGGGTCTAGTATAACAATTGCACTCTTATGTGGAAAGGAGTAAGTCACTCTCACTTGAACATTCACCTTGATTTATAAAGTGGCTTCCTGGCATAGGGACTGAGGTAAAAGTAATGGTATCTGTGAGGCTCTAAAAAATATTCTAATATTTTGTGCTCAGTTGCTGCTGTTTTGATGGAGGTGCAGCTGGGTGGAGCAAATGGGGAAATTTGTTTAGGAAGTGGGAGGGAAGAAGAGTGAAGGATGGTGAAGTCAGAAAAGGGCCTACTGCCTGAGTTTTTCTACACCTATTTTTCCTTTCTTCCTTCTTTCTCCAATACTTAGATATATTGGGAATTTTCATGAGGTCTTTTTCATAAGAGGATTCACCAACTCCATGATATAAACTTTCAGAGAGCTGCATCCTTCACTTCCAGTGACTCCAGTAACCAATGGAAGCCATACACAGAACTTAAGTATTCTACAGAGATCATCTCTTTTCAGAAGAGGGAAATAGGAGTCCATCAAGCTGACCTTTGGTTTTGCCAACAAAGGGCAAGAGAGTTGTTCAACTCACTTGAGAAGAGGTGTTTTGGGCAGCAGTTTTAAAGACAGCAGTCTTGGATAGCTTTTTATGAGGGTGTAAGGCACCCATAGACAGAAAAAAGCAGGAGAAATGCTTGTTAGTTATGGGGAAGGTGAAAGGCTTAGAAAACTGATTAGCATAGCAGTGTGTACAGATGGAAGTGAAAGCTCAGAATCATAATCATTAATTGGGTGCTTACCTACTAATTTGAGTTTGGATATCAGCAGTACTGCCCTTCATTTCAAACCCATGGTCAGACTTTAATGCTACATCCTAAATTACGTAAAGGCACAACACTAACAATTAGATGATTATGGAGACCCATGCTGTTGCAATTTAATTGGGCAAGTTCAGGGCAAACATGACAGAAATACTGCTTAACCCTCACACCACTGACAGGTTGGTTTCTTTTTTCCTCCAGAGAGACAAATGAATATATAAGATGATGTTGTTATATGATTCTCAAAACCTGTGGGTTAGGTAATTTCTCTCCACTAGCTAGATTCATCAGATGATCTAAGCAGACTCGAAATATATTAGAGAAGTGTTAATTGTGTCTAAGAATTCCCAGTCTTTAAAGCCATACCAGCTGAAGCTCCTGGAGGTGGGCTGTGTTCCAGTGAAACTTTATGCTAATGTTAAAATCAAAGATAATTTTTACAATTCTGAGACTTTCTGTAGATTGAATGTGTATAATTGTCCACTTCTAAGTCCCTCACATTAGCATATAAATCAAAATAGAAAATTCAAGGTCAATGTTTTATTTCACTACATTCTTGCTGGCAGGTTAGTGGCTGATGTAACTGATGAAGGTGTTTTGATGACCACTGTGAATTGTCAAGGCTGTGCTAGTGTTTCTCAGATGTGAGTCATTCATTCATCCATTCTTCATTCATTCACTTTTTGGCCAATGTGTTTCAGCACCTCTCTATGCTGGGTATGGGGTGGGGAAAAGAGACATCATAAGATATGCATTTAAACAATCATTCTGATTTTCTGACTTGTGGAGGCTCAGCCCATATGAATTTACTCTAGATGTTATTTCTGGGAGAGTTTGCCTTTACTGTCAGAGGTGAGCCTTAGAATGTCAAAAGCCACACCTTTATCCCTCCATCCCCACACCCCAGCACAAGAAGGGGTATATTTGAAGAAACAGATGGATCAAGAGGTTAACTAAAAGAATGGAAAGATTTATCTGGAAAAGAAAATGAAGATGGACAGTTTAACCTAAGTTTATATTTTGGAAACTCAGATCTCTCATAAATGAAGTGTTCTTTTAAACCCTCCCCCCAAATAAGGAAAAAATGAATCCAAGCATGTAAGTTATATGCTGTCTATTATATATAGATCAGTTTTATTTTTGCCTTCTTCATCCATAAAAAGACTTATGTGACAAGCAGAGATGTATACATTTCCATTTACAAAGATCATAGAATCAGGGGCCATGGAATTTTAGGATTGAGGATCCATGAGGTTCTTATTTTATGTGTAAGAGCAGTGCTCAATCCCATCTTTCCCCTAAGGACTTTGGAGTTTTGGAAACTAGATTGGAAAGGATGTCTTCTAAGCTCATGGCCACATCATGAAGATTTAGAGAGAAGGGAAGCTGATACTGAAAACCTTGCTATGGCTCCACTAATCTGTCTATGAGGACATGCCTCAAGGGAAATTGCTGCATGTACCTGCCTGGACCAGTGAACCTGTACAACTCCAGAGCTGTGCAGGGATAGGGAGAATTAGAACTAAGCCTGTTCTCAGAGAAGACAGATGTCCTCTTCCATCCTTATGCCTCAGGCAAATTGTGCCAAGTGAGTGATGGTGTTTGTGTGATGAGTCCTCTCAGTGCCTCAGGTTATGGGGAGCATCTGGGCCTGGGAGTTTGGTGGCATCATGTGGCTCAAGAGCAGCATCAGCCCAACAAAACAGGACTCCTTGACAGTCAGAGCTCTCTCTTCTGCATCTCTTCTGCAGTAATGTCTCTAGTGTACTAAGTAATGTCTTTAGGACTGACCTTGCAAACCAGGAAAGCATTCCTGGATGTCTGAGATTTATCACAGGAGGGAAGATTCCAAGGAGGGGAGGAAGACAATATTCAGTGCTAGATAAGATATGGTCTGGGACTCATTTAATTTCCATATTAGAAGGATAATTTCATTTTATACTCTATGCTACTTAAGTGAACTATACTGGTTACATTGCCAGGTCCTGTCCCTAGGAACATGTGGCCAATTCCAGATGTTCAGTTCTCCAGCCATTCACCATGGATTACATAAAGACAAGGAAACTGAGACTATGGAGAGAACAAGGGATTCAGATTGTGAAAACTAAATGAATCATCTCCTCAACAAATTTTTGTGGTAGTGCTACACAAAATGAGAAAGCACAGCATTCTAATAAAGTAATTTTTATGCAGAAAAAATGAATCTTAGAAAACCATCCCATCATTTACGTTGGCCAAATTCCTTTTTCAAACTATCTTCAGCTTGAAATGCTTTTGAAGTCTCTTCAGTAAGTATTGATGTTGATCGATATGTCCTTTTGATGACATGTTTCTCCAAAAAAAGGAATCTTTGGGAATTTTGCTAGTGGTTGGGATTTGGTGTATATTTTTGCATGTTCACAAAGATATCTGGCAGTCCAACCTTGAACATTTCTTTTTAACAAGTTATTTAATATACTTGTTATTATCAATGTATCACCTTCTAACACTCCAAATCCATCTGAATTTGTCTTAGCATTTCCTTGGTAGGGAAGTGGGCTTTTGTCATTGTTGCTGTAAGAATATTTGAAGTTTAAGTGATGGCCTATTTTCAATGGGTTGTCAGTGTCAGTAAACTTATTTTCAAGCCCATGTTAAATGGACATAAACAAAAATCATATTCCAAAAATTCTCTTACTTCTTAAACTCCTCACAAAGAAAAATTAGTAAAAGTTAGTCGTGTTTAGCTTTATTGAACTATCTAGGAAAGGGACTGTGAGCAGTCAATCATGCATGTAAGTTTTAGTTCACTGTGCATTGGTGATTGGTTCTTAATCAGTCACAGTTATGTAGAGGGAATATTGGCATTAGATGGGAAGTTGTACTAGATGACTCTAAAGCACCTTCCCAGGGTCTGAGATACTAATTTAAGGAATGTCAAAGTATAGAAAATTGTCATTTGTTTAAGACACAGTTTTTGCTTAGCTGAGTTGCCCAAAATCAAATAACCCCAGAGACCAACTTTACTGTAATGTTATATTGTTTATTCATTTTTTCATTGAACATGTATCAAGTGCCTTACTGTAAGGCAGGCACTTGGGACTGAGCAGCAGACAGACAGACACGATCCCTTGGCCACATGAATATATATAAAGCTCAATGTTAACATAGAGTCAAGGCAAGGGCTTGTAAAACAGCATGTGCCATGGGAGGGCACAGAAGGGGGACCACACCCAGCACAGGGTATTGTGATTAGGCTGAAATATGAATGTGGTGTAAGTGGTCTCTTAGTCAAGGTAGACTCCTTGGTGAGCAGCTAGGAAGTTCAAGGAAGTGAAAGCTGTTTGGTGTGGACATTTGAAGTGTGGAGCACACAAGAAAGGTCAGGGAAAGCTATTACCAATGAGGCAGGCCAGGGGCAGATGGTGAAGACCTTGGAAAGCATGACAAAAATTTGGGGCTCCATTTTTAGAGCAATGAGATTTTAAGGGTTTTGAGTAGGTAAGTGACATGTTAATTTGCATTTTATAAAGCCCACCCTGTTGCCCTGGCAAGGAGATGTTTTAAGGCAGGGCTTCTCAATCTTGGCTGTTGACATTTTGAACTCATGATTCTTTGTCTTGGGGGCTGCCCTATGGATTGTAGGATGTTTAGTAACACCCTTGGCCTCTACCCACTAGTTGCCAGTAATACCTAGTTTCCCAAATGTGCCAACCAAAAATGTTTCCAGACATTGCCAAATGTCCCCTCAGAGCAGGGGCAGTACAAAATAGACCCTGGTTGAAACCATTATTTTAGGGAGTGAGAGATAATAATGACCTGAACTAGATGGAAGAGGTAACAGGTAGAACTCGCAGATCTTGAGTATAGGTTGATTATGAAGAGAGAAAGGAGAATCATGAAGGAAGCTGAGGTTTTAGGATTTGGTGTTAGGTTTAGAATATGGGTGGCAATGTGTTTCCTTAGCTATGGGACACAAGGGTGGTTTTCAGGGAAAATGATGAGTTCCATTTTGGAAAGGATGAGTTTGAAGTGCCTGGGAGACTTCCAAGTGGAGATATCCAAAGGGAATGAGTCTGGAGATCTGGGGAGTCTTTCAAGGAGTATGAGGTGGAAGAAGGTTGGCATTTGAGAGTTGCTGTCCCATAACTGACAGTTGAAATAATGCCCCACCTAGCCTAATATCACTGTGGAATTGTGTGTCTTGGATGCCCAAGTGTTGGTGGCACTTGCTAGGAATTTCATCCAGGAATGTGTGACCAATTCCAGTCACTCAGAGGTCCTCAGTCATTTGCCAGGGCCACCCCACTGGAGAAAGATCAAGATGAATTCCCATATAAGGAGGGTCAGCCCTGCAAGGCTGACCTTTCCTGCTCTAGTCAGCTGAAGTGCTTCTTAAGTGACAGCTGAATGGTCAAAGCTATTACTCTAACTGTAATTTGTAATGGCTCTCTAACACTTTAGAGAGAGCTGGGGTTCCTTGGGGTGAAAGGTGACTTTTAAAAGTCAGTGATTATACTTCCTGTAAAAATGTGTCTTAGGCACTGTGCTTAACTACTATATGCAGCTCATCCAAGAATTCACTCTTGGACAGGGCTTATATTAATCATAGTTTCAATGTCCATAGAACATGTCTTCAGTAGTTAATCATCCTCTTCCCCCCACCTCAGAATGTGGGCCTTGTAATCAAAAGAAAGACACACCTCTAACTAGAGCCAGGCTGCTGTACTAAATTAAAAAAAAATTATAGTTATATGTGGACTTCATACTGAGCAAGGTCAAGTAATAGCATTTTTGGTAACCTCCATTATAGAACAGTTATGTTCAGTTTGTGTTTTAATTAGCCTGTGATGAAGAATCAAAGGCCATTCAGCTCTGGTGGTTTTTATTTTTATGACCACCTTCACCTGCACTTACATACAGGTTTATGAAGTGTAAAAAAAGTGAAGAGTTCTAGTCAAACTGTCTAGACCATTTATTGTAATAGATCAGTAAGAAAGCTGTATTTCTTACCCAGCCAGATGTTTACAGCAGACTGCAGAGCTGATGGGCTGCTTGGTTTACAGAAATCTTTGGGACAAATGTGGTCTAATCTTCTAAGAAAGGGTGTGGTACAATTTTGGATTGCTTAAGTTCCTTCGAGGTTCATGAAAATGTATCTGAACAGTGGGGTTTAGAAGAGAGAATTTCTTATCTACTGAGTTGAGACCTAAATAAAACCTGACCTTCCCAAATGTTGAGAAAGGTTATGGGATCCAGAGAGAAAACATTTTTATAGGAGAGCAAGTTGGGGGAAGAATGACATTTGCCTCTGGCCCACCTTCACAACCTCCTGGCTGAGACAAATACTGAGTTGGTTTACGTGCTTTTAGAAATTTTGCTATAAAATCATCTTCTAAACTTTAATGATCTCCAAGGTAAGTTCCAGCTCTATGACTCTCATATAAAGATGAACTTAAGTATTGCACTTTTAAGATTATCTGATCATTTCACTTGCTGGGCTTTTGAAATTGGACTGGAATGCATTTTCCAGGGTGATACCTTTTCCTTTCTGCCTCCTTTCTCCTTGCTGATCTTAGAGGGGATTCAGAGCCAGCACCAGGCTCAACCCACAGGTTGTGCTCCACTTCTAACAATGATTTTCTTCCTTTCAACCCCTTTTTCTTTTTCTTTTTTAGCCTCAGTTTTGAAGTATATCATACATGCAAAAATGCTAATATATCAAAGTAAACATTCCTTGTAACTACTAAGAGGTAGAACATCATCAACATCCCAAAGATCCCCTGGGACAACTCCCAATTGTTATCCTTCCCTGTTCCCCAGAAGAAAATATATACTGACCTCCAAAATGGGGAGATTAGTTTTGTCTGCTTTTGAAGCTCATAGAAATAGACATAAACATAATGCACACTTTTGTTTATGACTTCTTTCATGCAACATTATATTTGTGAGATTCATCTATGCTGTTGCACATAGATATAGTTGTTTTTTTACTGCTGTGTAGTATTACTTTGCATAAATACCTCCCAGTTTATTTTTTCATTTTACTGTTGATGGGAATTTGGTTCTGTCCAGTTTGGGCCTGCTATGAATAAGGATGTACATATTTTTATATGGGATTTTATGCACAGGTGGAGATATTTCTCTTCAGTATCTTCTTTAGTCCTTCTAGCTTCTTAGACTCTGTTTCTCTTTGAAAGATGTTAACCAAGCCAACCTTGGTGTACCCCTTTATTGTCTCCACCACACCATTTACAGAATATTTAACAAACTTAGCACTCACAGTTTCACAGTGTTTTCTCCTTGTTTCCTCTCTGAGGCAGATGTTCACACTATGCTCCCTGACATCAGAGAGAACACACTACATTCTTCCTTTAGGACAGTGGTTCTCCCAGTGAGGTCCACAGACATGGAGCACCAGCCTCAACTGGTAGCTTGTTCTCAGGCCTCCCCCCAGACCTACTGCATCAGAAACCCCAGGTGTGGGTTGAAGCCCTCCAGGGGATTTTAGTGTGCAATTTAATCTGCTCTCTACCTCCTCACCTCCCTCAGCATCTAGCCAAGTGGGAAGCCCTTGGTAGGAAATCTGCTCTTTCATTTATTATTAATTCACTCAACCAATACTTGTGGAGCACCTGTTAAGTGCTGGCCCTCACTGTGTTAGGAATCTGGGAAATGAAGGTACACTAGAAGTGGTCCTTGTTCTTGGGGAGCTTGAGATCAGCAAATGAATAGAATGCAGTGTGATGGATGCCCATGGAGACACAAGAAAGGGAGATATCAACTCTTGTGGGGAGGTTAGGGAATGTTCCATTCAGGAGCTGAACGCTGTACTCAAATTGTATTGAACTGAATCATTGAAGGACATGCTCCTAGATTAGAATGAATTAATGCCTGCAAATGGCCAGTAGCCCCTTAGATATGAAAATGCAATGTTATCACTTCTGAAACCTGGGCTCCTGGAACACTGCAGATAGCTGGTAAATATGTATAGAAGTTCCACATGAATGGATAGCTTTGCTATGCTTTTTTGGCCCTGAATTTCATTCATTCAACATTCACTAACTGAGTACCTGCTATATGATAGGAACACAGTAGACAGATAGTAAATATGTATAGAAGTTATGAATGAGTAGGTAGTGTTCTTCATGCTTTTTTGCCCTGAATTTCATTCATTCAACTTCCATTTCTTTAGCTCCTGCTATATGATAGGAACTCTGCTATATGCTGAGTTTATAAGGTGAGTTGAAATAGACATAATAAGGGCAGTGGAAATCTATGTAATTTTAGCATGTCCTGAGACTAGTATTTGAAGTCACTAATGTGAAGTTTTTGAAAGGCAGAGGCCTATGTTAGTTTAACTAGTTGTCTTATGTAGTTCCCACCCAGTGATTTGAGTGTTTCTAATTGGTCGGGTTAGTCAAAATGGTTATGGGGCCAGAACCAGCTGGTTTGTTTGATCTTCTTGATTTAGGAAAGGGTTTGGTAAAGAAATGGACAACCAAGTTCTTCAGAGAAGGTTCCTGGAATGAAAAATCCTATTTTGCTGCAATGAAGCACTTATACAGTTTGGTGTGGGCATCTCCTTCCCTCTGTCCTCAGCACTTTTGACTTTGTAATGGACGGATTTTTGGTTTTTGTGTGGGAATAGAAGTAGGAATTTTGTGATAGCAATATTGAGCATATGTTATAAAGCATAAAATTAGAAAGTATTTCTAGCCTGGTGAGGGGTAATGAAAGGTGAAGGATAAACCCACAGACCTCATTTGGAGGGTCAAATTAAAGTTACCTGTGATGGTAGAGAGCCCTACAAAGGAGAGGTGGCTGAACGCTATGCACTCATCTTGTCAGAAATCAGCCAGATACATAAGGGGTGTTCCTACACAGAGTTTGCAGACCCTTTCCAGAAAATAGATGTTAAGGGTGAGTAACCATTTAAACTGCCTAACGGATTCCAGTTAATGTTATTGTGGCCTGCCAAGTAGCACACTTTCTGGGGTGAAGCAGAATAAAATTTGTTGCAGCATAAGAACAGAGTAAATCAGCAATGAGCTTCTACTATTTTGGAGCCCACTTTTTTACTGGCTGTTTTATGCATAGATTAAAGCCGGAGAGAGAGAGTTGGTCTCATTTAGAAGCTCCTGTCATGAATTCTGTCATCTGCATGCAACTTTTTCACCTGAGCTATTCCTATGCCGCAACAATTTCTGACTTTGTTAAATTTGTAACTGGCTGTGAATTTGAACACACACAAATGAAGAAGGATTCTTTGACTAGACATTTGGAAAGGCAATTAGGTCCATTCAAGCTTCCAGATAACACTGTCTCCCAATAAAGCTTATGTCCTGCTGGAACTGCCTAGAGATGTAGTTCTGAATTTCATTAAAAGAGACTGAAATGCATCTCTATTTAAAGTATCTTTTGTGCCCCAGGAAACAAAGATAAAATGGTCATGTGTTATTCTTCATGGAAAGCTCAGAAATTTCCATTCCTTTCATACACTCCTGATCCTATCATTTTTGTCTACCTTTTAAACAATTCAACCTGCTTCTACATAAAAAACAAACCAACCCATCTGTAACCATTGGCTAATTTGATGGAATTATGAATTCCAAAAATATAATTGGATCATGCTTGTAAACTGATCTGTTAATCTGGGCATGATTAGGGTGTTGAGCCCCACCCCTTGGTGGGTGGGGAATCAAATATAAAAGGCATGGCAAGAACAGTTTTGGGAAGCAGTCTTTGAGAAGCAGCTTTGATGTTACAAAGAAGGCCCCAGGAGAAGAGAAGCAAACCGTTCGCCTGATCGCCTACAGCTGACTTTGTGGAGGAAACAGGAGCTAAGCCCGGAGAGAAACGCAGCCCGGGGAAGAGAGGAACCCAAGAAGCCTGAACCCTGGGCAAATGTCAGCAGCTGTCTTGCTCCAACAGGTGACAATAGACTTTGGTGAGAGAAGAAACATAACGCTTTATGGCCTGGTGTCTGTGGACTTCTACCGCAAATAAATACCCTTTGTAAAGACCAACCCATTTTTGGTATTTCACATTAGCACCCCTTTGGCTGACTAATACACCATCCATCTCTGCTCTGCTTATTTTAGCAAATTTATTTTTTTTTAAAGATAAAAATCAATACTCTTCTTTGCACAAGCTGATGTCCTGGGGGATGAACTACAGGAATCATAGTCAAATTGCTGTTAGACTGTATGATAGAAAAGGTCAACATTTTTCTAAAAAGCAAGTCCTCTGCTTTCTTTTTGGGAAACAAGAGACCACAGCCATGGTAAATTACTGGATTTTGTGCCCAAGTGATTGTAAGAGATAATAATGACGCTCCTTGAAGGGGAACACCCCTCCTCTGTTACATTTCTTTTTCCTCTTCTCTCACACTCTTAACTTAGAAAGGGTTTCCATGCATCCATGTTACATGCTTATCCCTACAGAACTGCTTTGCAAAGACTTCCTCACCCCCCACACTTGATAATGTAGGATGTCAGGTTTAGAGTTTGTCGAAGATTTTAGATCTAAAATGTCACAGTATCACATCAGGATAAGCTGGGTTGTGCCGAGGTAAGGAAAAAAAGCAATGTCAGTTGTTTAAAACCACCAAAGTTTAATTCTTGCTCATACTTCATGTCCACTGCAGGTCAGCAGGGGCCTCTGATCTATGCAGTTATTGAGAGGCCCAAGCTGAAGGAGACCCCATTACAACATGTGCCTTTATAACTATCAGAGCAGTGGAGGTGGGGAAAGGTGAGTTGTACCTTACTCTTGATGCTTCTGCCTATAAGTAAAATACATCCCTTCTGTTTACAGTTCAGTGGACAAAGCAAGACACAACATACCTACCATCTAAGTGTCCAGAAGGAGGAAAGAACCAGAATATTTGTCAACAGTCGTAATGATCACTGTGGTCATCAGTCCAACAAATTTGAGGTAATGGATTGGGAGGTGTTCTCCTTTGACTTCTTCCCAAGGAAGGCACCTTTTCTACAATATGCCAACCCTTTTCCTATGTTCAAACTCCACCAGAGCATTTCCAGTGAGGGGACCTCACTACTCCTCAAAATGGCCATTGTGTTTTGGGCTGCCCTTGTTTAGTTAAAAGCCTCTTTGAGCCTGAGCACCAGGAGTTCTCAGCTTGGCCTCATCCTCTGTCTTCTGGGGCTGCATAATCCAAGTATGTAGTTTCACCCTGCTGAGTCTCTCCTTTCCCATCTGGAAAATGGAAAAAATACTATCCTTATTCAAAGGTGAAGTGAGGATTAGATGAAATGAAATATGTTCTATAAAGCTACTATAACATTGGCACATAACTGAAACAAATAAATGCTTGTCCCCTTCTTTTTGCTACTATGTAGGCTGCTGTGGGATTGAATGTGATAATGTATATAAAAATACTCTGCAAATTGTTGATGGTAAAAAATGTTAGTACTAGGACTATGAGAACAATTCAAAAATATACCAATAGTTGGACAGAAGTGGCTGTGGAAAATCTTGGAAGTCCAGTGGCAAAAATGGACATTTACAAATTCCTCAACAAGATCAGAAAGTTATTCTGTGAATAATATCACTGTCCTGATTCTGTGATAATCAGGACAAGCTAAACATTTGCTAAATTAGAAACCATGCATGGGTCCCCAGACCTAGTTTCTCTCTTTAGGTCTGGTTTTTAGAATGCTAGTGATAAACTAAACCTGATTTATTATATGACCATCCTGTATGGGAAAAGACTGTAACTCTAGGTATCTTTGGTCAACCTTGAGAGATATAGTAGGGGGACAGATATGGCTCAAATGGTTGGGCATCTGTCTCCCATATAGAGGGACCTGGGTTCAATCCCTGGGACATACCAGTAAAAATAAAAAAAAACAAAACTATGCAAGGTGCATGGGCCCCCAGGCCTCATGTGCAGGTGCACTGCCAGGCCCCACAAGCAGGTGAGCCACCAGGCCCTGTGTGTGGGTGTGTCATCAGGCCCCACAAGCAGGTGCACCACCAGGCCCTGTGTGTGGGTGTGCCACCAGGCCCCATGAGTGGGTGAGCTGCCAGGCCCCATGTGCAGGTGTGCTGTCAGGCCCCGCAAACCATGCAGCAAGATGATGATGTAATGAGAGAGTGACACAAAGGATAGCCAAGACAAGATGCCCTGAAAAACCTGGAACTGAGGTGGTACAGGTGGTAGGATGCCACTCTTCCACATCGGAGGTTCTGAAGATTGAATCTAGTGAAGACAGGAGGAGAAGGATGAGAAGAGAGGGAAGGAAACAGACACAGAGAGTTGCCCTGTGAATGGACACAAAAACAGCAAAAATGTGGGGGTAAAAATGGATAAAAGTAAATAAATAAATAGATAAATCCCTTTAAAAAGTTATTTATTTAAAAATAGATGGATTTTATATTTTTCTTTTGTCTCCTTCCAACTAGTTGTCTGGAATGCATTCCCCTCCCCACCCTTTGCTATTCTGAATTATTCTTCATGTCTCAACTTCTTTCTCATATTCACTGCTAAAATTAATTGTATTTACTCAGATCATAGCATTTATCCAATGAAATTGCATACAACTTTAAGTACCTTGGGAGCAGGATGTAGTTTTTGAATACCGCTGTATTCACCACTGCCTTTTTGAATGAATGAATAGCTAACATATGATCCAGCATTTAGTAAGCCTCAACAAATGGCCATTTTTCTTCCTTCCCCTTAGGGAATATATAAGGACATTTGCACCTCTGGTTCCCATTGCTTAGGCTCAATGTGCTAAATAAAATTCAGAAACATGTTCCTCGTCAATGTCTTTCATAAAATATTACCATCATTTTGGACAAATGGCTCAAAGGGAAACTGGCTATTCTCTGTGACCTATAATGATCTAACAAAACGATGGCTATTTGAAGAATGCCTAAAGGCATTCAAGAACAAGTAAGCAAAAACCACAATGGGGTCAAGAGAATGACGAGAGGAAGGGGGCAAATATTTTTCTGTTTTTCTTATAAGGGTTGATTTAAATAGTGCTGCTGCTTACAAATGCTTTGTTGAATGATTGCAAAATGTAACAACTGTATTAGTTAAGTGGATAATGAATCAGGAGCACTACTCTGAATTACCACCTTGGGGAAAACAGAAGATACAAACTCAATTCAATGAATTACCTTGGAGTATATTGTTAGCACTAGGAGGCACCCTAAGAAATATTGAGTTCAACCCTCTAATTTTCAAGATGAGAGAACTGAAGCACAGAGAAGTCACAGAGATTCAAATTTGGAAACAGGCATTGATTCAAATTCTGTCAATAAAAGACATTCCCTCTGAAGCTAGATAAAGACCTGGGGGCCAACTTAGCACTACACGGAAAAGTGAGTTCCATTGGGGCTAACTCTGGGCTGCTCAGTTGTCCATCTTGTTGTTGAGTCAGAAAGATGGCTCCAAAAATCTTTTCGACTAGAGATGGTGGCCCAAGAAAGCAACCCCCTCCTGAGGCTCCTATGTATCTTCTTATTCCTCTTTGTGATCTGCTTTAGCTCCAAGCTGTTTTGTTCCATGCAGATTTACAAACATTTTGGATTTGGGATTTTGATCAAGGGACACAAGTATTCTGAGTGTCCTTAATTCTTGGTCCAACTGGCCTCAAGAAGCCGAAAAAGTTCATGCTGAGTGCTATGGGAAATCAATGATATAAGAAATGGAAATGTTTGATGGAGAAGTTGTTGAAATCCAGGTGGACATTCTCATTGTCAAAAGACAAGAACAAGTATCCTTATGCTATCCTTTTGCTTCCTTGTCTGTGTGTATGTATGGGTGAAATGTTTAAAAGATGTCTTCTTCCCTTGGTTTCTTGTCTTCTTCCCTTGCCACTGGCTTCAGATGAGAGCCTTCCCTACTTGCCTTCTCCACACCAAGTAGAAGGCATGTCTTAATCTGTGAACTCAGGAAGCATTTTATTAGCATTTCCCTTTGGAAGCCCATCACTTTTTAATTTTTCATAATTCGTTGTGTTTACACTGCATTTCCAATCATAGGTATGAAGCCCTCGAAGGTGGGTCTTTGCCTGATTTATACTTCAATCCCCCATAGTACAATGCATTAACAAAACAATCACTTAAAAATATTATGAAAAGCATTTCACTGTATGGTATTGTAGGTGCTTCATGTGGTGGAAAATGCATTGTATTCTGAGTCAGGGATTGAAATGTGTAGGGAGATGGTTGGGTCAGGATTTGGGCCCTTTGTTTGGCTCACACACTTCCTCCAGGTCATCAATTCTCTCCCCCCCAACAATTTTTAGGCAGGAGGATTTGGGAAAGGGAGTGTCTTAGTTTTCCAGGGCTGCTTTGACAAATACCACACACTGGCTTGCTTAAACAGTCATCTGTCTCTCTCTCACTCTCTCTCTCTCTCTCTCTGGCTTCTCCTACTTCTGTCCTCTACTTCTGTGTCAAAATTCCTTTGCTTATAAGGACTTCACACATATTAGATTAAAGCCCACCCTCATTCAGTTCGGTCACATCTTAACAAATAGCATCTCCAAAACTCCTATTTCAAAGTGGATTTATACCCAGAGAACTCAAGGTTAGAACTTGGACTTTTCTTCTGTGGGAAGACATAAATCAATCCCCACCATGGAGGGATGGGAGCTCTTGGTCCAGGGTATCAATGCAATATTACTATTTTTGAAGTCTCAGATATTTGCATATCTCTGTCCCCAGGGAACCAGACACATTTTCTAATACATGTTAACATTCTTACACTGGCAAGTCACCTAACTTCTCTAAAATTGAGTGTCCTTAGCTATTTTCATAACAGATATTCTCTATGAGGTATAAAGTATCACACCCATATAAATGCTGAACGTCAGCACCCATCTTTATTGTCCTGGAGCCACCTAAGTGACCTTTCTGGAGGCCACCACTGGCATAATTCCTGCTTATTGTTCCAGACATTTAATAAGTGAACTTATAGAGCCTGTATGAAGTGCCAGTTATTTTTCACAAAGGTTTATTACTTATTAGCCTCATAACACTAGTACATAGGCCCTATTAATATTTCCACACTTATTACAGGTAACTGAGGCCCAGAGGGGCTAAGGTAACTTCCCAGGTAGACGTGGATTCTAAATGGAATGTTCCCCATCACTGCAATGCACTTCTATCATCTCATCTGAAAAAAGACATTTAAATGTATTCCAAAATCCAAGCTCTATTTTCTTAAGCAAAATTTTGATTCATTTGACTTCAATAGGCAGCTTCTGAATAAAGGGTTCAAAATTTTGACACTAGGATAAAATATTAATATTTTTTCCCATTTGTATTCTGCTGGCAAGATGTCAATAGCTCTTCATACTTTGAAAGCATTTTCAAGGATGAAAGATTGCCAGAAGGATACAAGATTAAAAGAAAAAATATTAATGGATTCAAACACAGGATACACATGAGGATTGATCATCCATTTAGAAAATGTACTACTTGCCCACAGCAGAGGTTCAGCAATATCAAAATGGGCATCTGGACAAAGTCAAGGATGGACCATCAAATATCACCCCTAAAATCTATTGCATGCAAGGTACTGTGGAAATGTAAACATTAAGTTCATTCAAGAGTAACAATTTAGGGAAAAATAGAAAAAAATGTTAAGGCATATTCTTCTTATTGATATATAATTCACATACCATAAAATTCACTCTCTTAAAGTAGGTGTATTAGTCAGGGTTCTCTACAGCAATAGAACCAACAAGAGAGATCTGTAAATGGTAAGATATTTTATAAAATTCACTCTCAAAATCTTAGGGATGTACAAGTCCAAGTTCTGTAGGGCAGACTGCAAGCCAGGGACTTGGGCAGACTCCCAAGAAGATCCTCCTTGAGTTCCCCAGGAGACCCAGGCTATCTGAAGTAGAGATAGGAATTCTCTTTCTGAATGCTAGAATTACTTCTCTTTTTAAGGCCTTCAATCGATTGGATGAGACTTCACTCGTTTCTGACAGCAATCTCCTGAGTTAACTGTAGATGTAACCAACCATCTATGCAATCAACTCACTGATGATTAAAGTTCATGAAATGCCCTCATATTATAAGTAGCCCAGTGCTTGCTTGACCAAACAATTGGGCACAATAACATTGCTTAATTGACACATTAGCCTAACCATCACAGCAGGCAATTCATTGGTTTTTACTATATTCACAAGGTTGTACAACCATCACCACTATAATTTCAAAAGGTTTTCATAAGCCCAAAAGGAAATTTCTAGAGATTTGCAATCAACCCCCTTATCCAGACTCCCAGCTATGATAATTATTTTCTGTCTCTATAGATTTGCCTATTCTGGTCATTTCAAGTACACAGAATAATGCAATATGTTGCCTATTGTGTCTGGCTTCTTTCACTTAGTATAATGTTTTCAGATTCATCCATCTTGTAGCATGTACCAACAGTTCATTCCTTTTTAGGTCCCATTAATATTCATTGTGTGGATATGCTATATTTTGTTTCTCCATTCATTAGCTGATTGATATTTGGGTTGTTTCCACCTTTTGGCTATCATAACTAATGTTGCTAGGAACTTCATGTATGCATTTTGGGTGAACTAAGTTTCCATGGCATCTACAAATTGAGATAGTTTTACTTCTTCCCTTCCAATCTGGACATCATTAATTTCTTTTTTTTGCCTATTAGCCTTGGCTAGAATCACCACTACAATATTGCACAGAACTGAGAACAAACATTTTTCTGATCTTTGGGATAACATTTTCAGTCTTTCATCATTAACTCCGATGTTAGCTCTTGGATTTTCATTCATTCTTTTTATCAGGGTGAGGAAGTTCCCTTCTATTCCTTTTTTATTGTGTGTTTTATCATGAAAGGGTATTGAATTTCTTACTTGCTTTTTAAAAGTATCTTGAGATGATCATGTGCTTTTTAAACTTTATTTTTTTTAATAAGGTGGATTGCATTGATTGAAAATCATACATGCAGATAGCCTGCATTCTGGGGATTAACTACACATTCTCAGGGTATATAACCCTTTATAAAATAATTAATTTTATTTCTGAAGAAGCTTTAGAATACACAAATGTTACATAAAAAATATAAGGGATTCCCATATGACCCACTTGCTCCCCCTCCCACACTTTCCCACATTAACAACATCCTTCATTAGTGTGGTACATTTATTACAATTGATGAACACATATTGAAACATTGCTTCTAACCATGGACTACAGTTTACCTTATAGTTTACACTCTGTCCCACACGATTTTGTAGGTTATGACAAAATATTCAATGGCCTGTATCAGTCACTGCAATGTCATGCAGGACAAATCTAATGTCCCCAAAATGCCCCCATATTACACTTATTTTTCCCTCTCCCATCCATCAGAACCTCTGGTGGCCACTGCCTTTATAGCAATGATAAGAGTTCTTCCACTGCTAGAATAATAATAACCACTCTATTATAGAAAAATAAGAAGTCTACTTTAGTCCATTGTGCATTCCCCAATCTTGAGGATTTGGGGATGGTGAAGTTCACACTGTTCTAATTGAGAAGGAGTTTAGATCCCATTGGGCAGATGGATGGAACTATCTTGTGTGCAGTTGCAGAAATTCTCTGTCCCTTGGGATATGCATTGTCCAACATCATCTCCTTGTTAGTTTTCCTGGGTGAATCCCAGAGAGGATTGTAACTCTGCTGAAATTCAGGGCTCAACTGGCACATGAATAGACCAAAGATTTAAGTCTCTGGGACATGTATTTATCAAGTATAGTGCTAATTATAGGTAAAAATAAATGGTGCAGAAGAGTCATGTGTAGAGAATCTATAAATGAATCTAACTCTGCTACACTCAGAAGCATAAATTCCAAAGTAAGGCCCACTGACAGGGTGCCAAATTCCTGAACTGTTAGACCTGCTTGTAGTTTCTGGATGTCCCTAGAACCTTCAGAAGACCTGCTATTTGAGGAACTGTTTACTGTGGCAGTCAGTGAGATCCTGCTGAGATGTTCATAAGCATAACCTCTGGAATGACCTTGTGACACACTTTGAAATCTCTTAGCCATAAAAACTCATTTGCATTTACCATTTCCCCCTTTTGTTCAAGGTTTTTTCCAAATGCATTGCTGGTTGGTGCTTGATAATGATCCCTCAGTGCCAGGGAGGCTTATCCCTGAGAGTTGTGTACTGTGTTTAATGCTGTGTTTGGCTTAGAGAGAGGCCACACTTGAGTAACAAGAAAGCTTCCAGGAGGTAACTCTTAGGCAGTATATAATACTAGGCTAAGTTTCAATTTCACAAGAAAAGTTTCATAAGTACAATCATCAGTAACAAGGGCCTGGTGCAATGGTGTGTCTTCCTTCGCTAGGTGATGCCCTTGCACTTGGGGGATTTTGCTGTCCCATTAGAGAATGTGGCAGAGCTCCCCTGGATAGGAATTCAATATTTTTTCAATTATTGTGTGGATCTTCACTCACCAAATCAATGCTCCATGGCACTTGAATATATTCATATGCCTTAGAGGTATGCCCCAGGTAAACCCCTTCCCATGCATCCTCCATCACAACAGTGATCCTTCCCTGCCACTGTTGTGACTCTTCTGTGATCCAAAACCTCTCCAAAAATAAAGTTAACAAAATAACCAAATAAAATTAATAAGAAAATGAAATGATTTTTGAAATAATCAATAAAACACAAAAAATTTAAAAATTTTGAAATAATAAAATTTTTTAGACATTTTGTCTTTCATCACTGTAAGGGCTGTTGTTTTGTATGTAAAATGACATTTTCTTCCATATATTCCACCAGTGTCTTATTTTTTCATTTTATCTTCAAAGAAGCTTTAGGATACAGAAAAGTCATAAAGAATATAGGGGATTCCCATATACTCATGCCCTCCCCCTTTTCCCCTCTCCTCATTAATAACATTTAACATGTGGATGGTACATTTGTTACAATTGATATACAAATATTGAAGCATTGCTACTAGCCATGGTCAATGGTTTACATGATTTACATTTTGGGTCATACATTTTTATAGGTTTTGATGAAATTTGAAGTGGCCTATACCTGCTATTGCAAGATCATGCTGAATAATTCTAATGCCCTAAAAATGCCTTATGTTTCATCTATTCTATGCTTCCCTCTCTCTCCCCTCATTACCTATGGTAACTACTAAATTTCAATTTTTGAAGAATAAGATTCATAGTTACTTGCAATAATATTGAGGGCTTGACATATTGGTTTGTTTTCTTTTATTAGGTACTTCCTATATTCTCAAGGGTTTCTTGTCCCTCTTGTTGAGAACATAGCAGGACTCCCCAGGATTGGAGTTTGATACCTTGCTTATTGTGTGGGTCTCCATCCACTCATATAACATACTATTACAAGATGAATACTTACATATTCCATTGAAGCCTGCCCCAGTTGCACCCTGTCCCATTACCCCCACATCCAACACCCTACACCAGTACCTTTCCCTGCCATATTTTCTAAAAAAACATTCCCAAGATTGTACTTTCAACCACAGACCTGCAAATCTCCAGGATTTACCTGCTCTTTCCCTCAACTCTCCCCCCAATTCCTAAGATAGTCCAGCCCAACGCCCCCACCCTACACCCCCTCACAGACCAGTGCCATTGGAACCAAACACATCACTGCACCACAGGTAACTCCATTCTGGAGATTAACTACACATGCTTAGGATAAGTAACCCTTTTTTGTTTCATTATGCTGGATTTGGAATGCTAATATTTTGTTGAATACTTTTGAATCTCTATTAATAAGAGATATTGAGCTGTTATTCTCTCTGATGTCTTTTTTTTGTTTTGTTTTGTTTTTTCAGTATGGAATGAGAGGTTGGGAAATGATCCCCTGTTTTCTATGTTTTGGGAGAGTTTGTAAAAGTTTGGGTTTAATTATTTTATCAATGTTTGTCAGATTTCATCAGTGAATCAAAATCAATCTGGTCCTGAGATTTCTTTATAGGAAACTTTTTTGTTTTTGTTCTTTAGCTGTTTCAGTACCTTACTTGTTATTGGTTCATTCAGATTTTCTATACCTTTTTGAGTCAGTTTTGGTAAGTTATGTCTGCTCATTGGCTACAAAATTTTTTGACATAGATGTGTTCATAGTATTACTTTAAAATCCTTTATATATATATATGTAGAGTTGGTATTAATACCCTTTTCTTTCAGTCTTGAGTTTAGTAATTTCAGTTCTTATTCTTTTTTTCTATGTCAGTCCAGCTAAAATTTCATCAAATTTGTTGTTTTTTTCAAAGAAAGATTTGACAATTGATTTTCTCTACTGTGTTTCTATGCTCTATTTTTCTTATCTCTACTTTAATTTTTATTAATTCCTCTATTCTTATTTCTTTGGGTTTATTTTGCTCTTCTTCAGTTTCCTGACATATAATTCCAATGCCTGGACTTACTCAGGGATAGTCTGTAGTGATTGCTTTTTTTTCTTTATGTATTGGTCTGTATCAGAGGACCCCAACACTAGTCTCAGGTTTAGTGAGTCTGTAGGAGAACTCACTGAACTCAGTATATCATACTATTCATGGTTACAACTTGTTACAGAGAAATGACACTTAGCAAAATCCACAAAGGGAAATGTTTTATGGGACTAAGCCTTGAGGAAACCAGTCCTAAGCTTCCAAGAGGCGTCTCCCAATGGAGTCACACAGGTGCACTGAATTCCTCCAGTAAACAGTTGTGACAACATGTTTCAAATGCTGTTTTCCAGAGATGCTTATTAGAGACTGATTGCCTGGGATTTTAACAGGAGGCAGCTCATATAGACACCCTTGGCCTCACAAGTGCATAAATTCAAGACTCCAGAATGAAAGAGGTATTCATGATAAACTTTAGTGTTTGTACAAATAGTTTAGGCACAGTAAGCCATTCTTATCAGGAAATGGTGGAAATCCTCCAGAAATCCATAGTAAAATAATCATGATGCATATAAGAAATGAAATATGGAATACTAAGCAGAGCTTAATAAGAAAGATATAGACTGATATGTATTGGTAATGGAACCCACAACAAGATATTTTACTAAGTATAAGCAAAGAGAGATTCAGAACAGTTTGTCTACTATGTTACATCTGAATAAAGTGGTTATTTGATGCAGCAATTCCAGCTTGATACTCAAGAGAATTGTTCATGAAAAAACTTGTCCATGAATGCTCATAGGAGCATTATTCATAATAGCCAAAGCATGGTGTATTAGTTAGGGTTCTCTCAGGAAACAGAATCAACAGGAGATATCTGTAAACGATATGAGATTTTATAAGAGTCTCTCACATGTCCAGGTACCACAGGCAGGCTGCAAACCAGGGGCTCCAATGAAAGTCCGATGAAAGGCCCTTGATAAGTTTCTGGGAGAAGTTGCCTGTCCAACGATGACCTGGGAAATTCCCTGAATGTTCAAGTCAATTCCCATTTTAAGGCATTCAACTAATTGGATATAGCATCATCCATTGCTGATGCAATCTCCCTGATTGATGCAGATGTAATCAGCCATGCATCCAATAATCTCACAGGTGATCAAAGTCCATCAATGCTCTTGTATTACAATTAGTCCAGTGCTTGCTGGACCAAATACCTGGACACAATTACCTGGCCGAGTTGACACATTAGCCTAACCATCACAGTCCACCCTGTGTCAACTTGGCAGGTATACACATTACACTAAACCATACTTAGTCTCTAAGTAAAAACAATAACATACAAGCATACATATATATTTCTGTCTAACAATGTTCAACTCCCCTGCGTACAACTGGAAATGTATTAATTCCCCACAGAATAGGGTGCAAGTCCTTGGGTAATATTCACTCTTAAACTTGACATCCTTGAATATTATGAAGTGAAATTAATACAACTTTTCATATGATAAGGGAAAAGATTGGGGAAGAAAATGAAGAAATTCATTTTGTGTACATATGCAATCATACTCATAATGAAACAAGGAAGAAGGGTTCATGACTATTTACTACAGTCCTCATTTCTGAAACTGGTCATGTGGTCAAAGTTCATATTTATCACTACCTTCTTCCACTACCCATTCCATGTTCCCGTTACCTTCAGCAAGCACTTCAGCTGGCCATGGTTCTTTGCCTGGTGGGGTGACCCAAACTTTCATTCCTGAAGATTCAGGGTCACTATTAGTCCCTCTTGAATTAGTTTGTTGCAATTTTCCATTGACTTTAATCACAGGGCATGGTAGTACTAGGAGATGCCCTAGAGGATCTCCTGCATTCCAGGCAAACTTCTTTACCCCCTGTAGCCATTTGGCAATTTGACGTAATAATGAATTACAAAAATATAATTGGATCATGCTTGTAAACTGATCTGTTAATCTGGACATGATTAACTTATGATTAG
Source organism: Cabassous unicinctus (assembly GCA_029593785.1). Taxonomy (NCBI): domain Eukaryota; kingdom Metazoa; phylum Chordata; class Mammalia; order Cingulata; family Chlamyphoridae; genus Cabassous; species Cabassous unicinctus. The sequence goes on along the minus strand of JAQZBX010002007.1, from coordinate 39,543 downwards.
GGTGTTGACAGGGCCACGTGAGTAGGGCATTGAGCCCCACCCCTTGGTGGGTGGGGAATCGAAAATAAAAGGCTAGGCAAAGGACAGAGGGAGCAGTTTTTGAGAAGCAGTTTTGGTGTTGGAGTTTTGATATTGGAGAGAAGGCCCCAGGGGAAGAGAAGTGAGCCGTTCACCTAATAGTCTACAGCTGACCTTGTGGAGGAACCAGAGGAGCTAAGCCTGGAGAGAAACATAGCCCCAGGAAGAGAGGAACCCAAGAAGCCTGAACACTGGCAAACTTCAGCAGCTGTCTTGCTCCAACACGTGGTAATGGACTTTGGTGGGAGAAGAAACTTACACTTTATGTCCTGGTATCTGTGGACTTCTACCTCAAATAAATAACTTTTATAAAGACCAACCCATTTTTGGTATTTCACATTAGCACCCCTTTGACTGACTAATACACCCCCATTATGTAGATGAAGTCCTTTTTTCCCTTGAGAGTCAAGATGAATCACCCCAGTAATTCCCTTCTTTGCCTGTTGATTCACAGACAAGAGGAGCCTAAAGTGACCAAGTGGCAGTATTAACTTCCAGTTCAATGGAATCGTTGTTGTGTTCTCTGGTGGCAGCACTCCTCCTTTTGGTACTAAAACCTGTAGATGAGCAGAGCTTAAGGTTGCAGGGACAGGAAGCAAAAATTTTCCCAGTGGCTCACTAGGGGTAATAGTGAGTGGTGCCACTTCCATTTCCACCCATTGATTCCTGAAGCCATGAATCCTGGTTATTGAAGAAACAGCACCAGAGAGAGGATGCTGACTTAGAGCATACACAAGCTCCTGGAGAACATTGCTCCAGCCCTGAAATGTATTGCCACCTAGTTGGTGCCATAATTGAATCTTCAAAAGGCCATTCCACTGTTCTATTAATCCAACTGCTTCAGGGTGATGGGGAACAGTGAATCCCATGGGCATGTGCCCATTCCTGCACATCATTTGCCGTTAAATGGGTTCTTTGATCAGAAGCTATGCTCTGTGGAATGCCATGGTGGTAGAAGAGACATTCAGTAAGTCCATGGATGGTAGTTTTGGAAGAAGCATTGTGTGCCAGAAATGCAAAACTATAACCAGAGTATGTGTCTATTCCAGTTAAAACAAATTGCTGCCCCTTCCATGATGGAAGTGGCCCAATGTAGTTAACTTGCCACCAGGTAACAGGCTGGTCACCTCGAGGAATGGTGCCATATCAGGGTCTGAGTGTGGGTCTCTGCTGCTGGCAGACTGGGTATTCAGCAGTAGCTGTAGCCAAGTCAGCATTGGTGAGGGGAAGTCCATGTTGCTGAGCCCATGCATAACCTCCATCACTACCTCCATGGCCACTTTGTTCGTGAGCCCATTGGGCAATGACAAAAATGGCTGGGGAAAGAGGCTCAGCATTAGACACAGAGAGGGTCATCTAATCCACTCGGTTATTAAACCCTTCCTCTGCTGAAGTCACCCTCTGGTTAGCATTCATGTGGGACAGAAATATATTCATGTTTTTTGCCAACTCAGAAAGGTCTATCCACATACCTCTTCCCCAGACATCCTTGTCACCAATTTTCTAATTACGTTCCTTCCAAGTCCTTGACCATACAGCTAAACAATTGGCAACAGCTCATGAGTCAGTGTACAAATGCACCTCTGGCCATTTCTTCTTCCAAGCAAAATGAACAATGAGGTGCACTGCTCAAATTTCTTCCCACTGGGAGGATTTTCCCTCACCACTATCCTTCAAGGATGTCCCAGAAAAGGGCTGCAGTGCTGCAGCTGTCCACTTTCAGTTGGTTCCTGCATATTGTGCAGAACCATCTGTAAACCAGGCCTGATTTTTCTCATCCTCAGTCAACTGATTGAAGGGACACCCCAAGAAACCAAAGCTGTGGGCTGGGAAAGAGAAGGTAACATGGCAGGGTTGTGACCATGGGCATTTGGGCTACTTACTCATGTAACTTACTTGTGCCTTCAGGACCTGCTTGAGCCCTATCTCATATATACCACTTCCATTTTACTATGGAGTACTGCTGTGCATGCCCAATTTTATAGTTTGGTGGGTAAGACAATACCCAGCTCATGATAGGCAACTCAGTTCTCATGGTAACTTGATGGCCCATGCTTAAGCATTCAGTCTTTACTAAGGCACAGTAGCAAGCCAAAAGCTGCTTCTCGAAAAGGGGAGTAGTTATCTGCAGAAGATGGCAAGGCATTGCTCCAAAATCCTAAGGGTCTTCATTGTGATTCCCCTCTAGGGGCCTGCCAAAAGCTCCAGACAGCACTTCTATTTGCCACTGAAACTTCCAGCACCATTGGATCTGCTGGATCATATGGCCCAAGTGGTAGTGCAGCTTGCACAGCAGTCTGGACCTGTCACAGGGCCTCTTCTTGTCCCAGTCCCAAATCAAAACTAACAGCTTTTCTGGTCACTCAGTAAATGGACTGGAGTAGAACACCCAAATGACGAATGTGTTGTCTCCAAAATCTGAAGAGGCCAACTAAGCATTGTGCCTCTTTTTTGGTGGTAGGAGGGGCCAGGTGCAACAGCTTATCCTTTAGTTTAGAAGGGATATCTTGACAGGCCACACTCGACTGGACACCTAGAAATTTCACTGAAGTGGAAGGACCCTGTATTTTTATTGAATTTATCTCCCATCCTTTCTCACACAAATGTCTTACCAATAAATCTAGAGTCTTTGCTACTTTCTGCTCAGTAGGTCCTATTAACCTGATATCATCAATATAATGGACCAGTGTGATTTCTTGTGGGAGGGAGAGATGATCAAGGTCCCTGCAGGCAATATTATGACAGAGGGCTGAAGAGGTGATATACCCCTGAGGCAGGACAGTGAAGGTATACTGCTGGCCTTGCCAGCTGAAAGCAAACTGTTTCTGGTGGTCCTTACTAATGGCAATTGAGAAAAAAGCATTTGCCAAATCAACAGCTGCATACCAGGTAACAGGGGAAATGTTGATTTGCTCAAGCAATGATACCACATCTGGGACAGCAGCTGCAACTGGATTCACCACCTGGTTAA